>JAUUDZ010040771.1:3603-21437 GCA_032361705.1 Panulirus versicolor
CACACTTCCGGTGTATGGTGTTAATGAAGATCACTGTTCCAAAGTTGTGTGTTAATGAAGATCACAGTTCCGGTGTTGGGTATAAATGAAGATCACTGTTACAACGTTTTGTATTAATGAAGATCACAGTTCCAGTGTTAGGTATTAACGAAGATCACACTTCCTGTGGTGGGTATTGATGAAGATCACAGTTCCAGTTCTGGACATTAATGAAGATCACAAATCCAGTGTTGGGTATTGATAAAGATCACAGTTCCACTGTTGGGTATTAATGAAGATCACAGTTCCAGTGTTAGGTAAAGGTGAAGATCACAGTTCCAGTGTTGGGTATTGATAAAGATTTCAGTTCCAGTGTTGGGTGTTAATGAAGATCGCACTCTCAGTGTTGGTTATTAATGGAGATCACAGTTCCAGTGTTTTGCTTTAATGAAGATCACAGTTCCAGTGTTCGGTATTAATGAAGATCTGCGTTCCAGGTATGGGTATTAATGAAGATCACAGTTCCAGTTTTGGGTATGAATGAGGATCACAGTTCCAGTGTTGGGTATCAATGATGATCACAGTTCCAATGTTAGGTATTAATGAAGATCACATTTCCTGTGCTGGGTATTAATGAAGATCACGGTACCAGTATTGGGCAAGAAAGAAGATCACAGTTCCAGTGTTAGGTAAAGATGAAGATCACAGTTCCAGTGTTGGGTATTGATGAAGATCACAGTTCCAGTGTTGGGTAGGAATGAAGATCAGACTTTCAGTGTTGGTTATTAATGGAGATCACAGTTCCAGTGTTGTGCATTAATGAAGATCACAGTTCCAGTGTCCGGTATTAATGAAGATCACAGTTGCAGGAATCGGCATTAATGAAGATCACCGTACCAGTGTTAGGTATAAATGAGACCATACTTTCAGTGTTGGGTATGACTGAAGGTCACGGTTGGAATGTTGAGTATGACTGAAAAACGTTTTCCAGTGTTGTACATAACTGCAGATCACAGTTACAGTGTTCGGTATGACTGAAGAGCACAGTTCCAGTGTTGGTTATGACTGATAATAACAGTTCCATTGCCAGGTATAACTGAGGTGTACTGTTCCAGTGTTGGGGATGACTGAAGACCATAGCTACGGTGTTGGGTATGACTGAAGATCACAGTTGCAGTATTTGGCATGACTGATGAACACAGTTACATTGTTAGGTATAACTGAGGTGTATTGTACCAGTGTTGGGGATGACTGAAGATCAGAGTTATAATGGCGGATATAACTGAGGTGCACTGTTCCAGTAGTGGCTCTGAATGAAGATCACAGTTACAGTGTTGGGTATGACGACGATCACAGTTCCAGTGTTGGGTATGAATGAAGATAACAGTTCCAGTGTTTGCTATGACTGATAAGCACAGTTCCAGTGTTAGGTATGACTAACGAGCACAGTTCCAGTGTTGGTTTGCCTGAGGAGCCCAGGTCCGGTGTTGGATATGGATATAGAGCAAAGTTCCAGTTCTGGGTATGACTGAAGAGCACATATCCAGTGTTGGGAATGACATAAGAGCACAGTTCCACTGTCTGTTTGACTGAACAGCACAGTTCCAGTGTTGGATATAAGTAAAGAGCAAAGTTCCAGTGTTGGGTATAACTGATGAAAACAGTTCCAGTCTTGGGTATGAAAGAAGAGCACAGTTCCAGTGTTGGATATGACTGAAGAGCACAGTTCCACTGTCTGTATGACTGAAGAACACAGTTCAATTACTGGTATGATTGAAGATCAGTCTTCCAGTGTTGGGTATTACTGAAGATAACAGTTCCATTGCTGGGTATGATTGAAGATCGCTAAGGTAGTGTTAGTATGACTGAAAGGCTCAGTTTCAGTGTTGAGTATGACTGAAAAGGCACCGTTCCAGTGTTGGGTATGACTAAAGATCACAGTTGTAGTGTTGGGTATGACTGAAGATCACAGTTACAGTGTTGGATATGACTGAAGTGTAGTGTTCCAGCGTTGGGTATGACTGAATATCACAGTTACGGTGTTGCTATCAATGAAGATCACAGTTCCAGTGTTGGTTATCAATGAAGATCACAGTTCCAGTGTTGGGTGGTATGAATGAAGATCACTGTTCTACTGTTGGCATGACTGAAGAACACATTTCTAGTGTTGGTATGACTGTAGATCATACTTCAAGTGTTGGGTATGACTGAAGGCCACGGTTGGAATGTTGGGTTTGACTGAAAAGCAATTTCCAGTGTTGTACATGACTGAAGATCTCAGTTAAAGTGTTTGGTATGACTGAAGAGCACAAATCCAGTTTTGGGTATGACTGATGACCACAGTTCCATTGCTGAGGTGTACTGTTCCAGTGTTGGGGATGACTGAAGATCATAGTTACGGTGTTGGGTATGACTGAAGATCAGGTGACAGTGTTTGGTATGGCTGATGATCACAGTTCCATTGTTAGGTATAATTGAGGTGTACTGTACCAGTGTTGGGTATGACTGAAGATCACAGTTATAGTGGAGGATTTGACTGAGATGCACTGTCCCAGTATTGGCTATGACTGTAGATCACAGTTACAGAGTTGGGTATAACTGAAGATCACAGTTACAGTGTTCGGTATAACTGAAGAGCACATCTTCAGTGTTGGGTGTGACTGATGATCACAGTTCCATTGCTGGTTATAGCTAAGGTGTACTGTTCCTGTGTTGAGGATGACGACAGATCATAGTTATGGTGTTGGGTATGACTGAAGATCACAGTTACAGTTTTAGGTATTGCTGATGATCACAGTTCCATTGTTGTATAACTGAGGTGTACTGTACCAGTGTTGGGTATGACTGAAGATCACAGTTATAGCGGCGGATATGACTGAGGTGCACTGCTCCAGTAGTGGCAATGACTGAAGATCACAGTTACAGTGTTGGATACGCCTGAAGTGTACTGTTCTATCATTGAATATGACTGAAAATTACAGCTACGATGTTGGTTATCAATGATCATAGTTCGTGTTGGCTATTAATGAAGATCACAGTTCCAGTGTTGGGTGGTATGACTGAAGATCACTGTTCCATTGTGGGCATGACTGAAGAGCACATTTCCAGTGTTGGTATGACTGCATATCATACTTCTAGTGTTGGGTATGTCTGAAGGACACGGTTGGAATGTTGGGTATGAATGAAAAGCACTTTTCAGTGTTGTATATGACTGAAGACCACAATTCAAGCGTTGGGTATGACTCAAGAGTACAGTTCGTGTTGGGTATGACTGACAATCACAGTTCCATTGCTGGGTATAACTGAGGTATACTGTACCAGTGTTGTGGATGACTGAGATTATAGATACGGTGTTGGGTATGACTGAAGATCACTGTTACATTGTTTGGTATGGCTGACGATCACAGATCCATTGTTGGGTATAACTGAGATGTACTGTACCATTACTGTGTATGACTGAAGATCACAGTTTTACTGGCGGATATGATTGAGATGTACTGTTCCAGTAGTGGCTATGACTGAAGATCAAAGTTACAGTGTTGGGTATGAATGAAAAGCACAGATCCAGTGTTGGGTATGACTGATGAGCAAATTTCCAGTGTTGGGTATGACTGAAGAGCACAGTTCCAGTGTTGGGTATGACTGAAAAGCACAGTTCCGGTGTTGGGTATGGGTATAGAGCAAAGCTCCAGTGTTGGGTATGACTGAAGAGCACAGATCCATTGTTGGGTATGACTGATGAACAAATTTCCAGTGTTGGGTATGACTAAAGAGCACAGTTCCAGTGTGGGTATGACTGAAAAGCACAGTTCCGGTGTTGGGTATGGGTACAGAGCAAAATTCCAGTGTTGGGTATGACTGAAGACCACATACCGTGTTGGGTATGACTGAAGAGGACAGATCTAGTAATGTGTGTGACTGAACACCACAGTTCCAGTGTTGGATATGAATAAAAAGCAAAGTTCCAGTGTTGGGTATGACTGAAGTGCACAGTTCCACTGTCTGTATGACTGCAGAAAACAGTTCAAGTATTGGTATGATTGAAGATTAGAGTTCCAGTTTTGGGTATGACTAAAGAGCACAGTTCCACTGTCTGTATGATTGAAGAACAGTGTTCAAGTACTGGTATGATTGAAGATCAGAGTTCCAGTGTTGGATATGACAGAAGATCACAGTTCCATAGCTGGATTTGAGTGAAGATCACAGTTCCATAGCTGGGCTTGAGTAAAGATCAGAGTTCTAGTGCTCAATTCCAGTGTTGGGTATGACTGAAAAAGCACCGTTCCAGCGTTGGGTATGACTAAAGATGACAGTTGTAGTGCTGGGTATGACTGAAAATCACAGTTACAGCGTTGGATATAACTAAAGCTTACTGTTAAAGCACTGGATATGATTGAAGATCATAGTTACGGTGTTTGTTATCAATGAAGATCACAGTTCCAGTGTTGGGTGGTATGACTGAAGATCACTGTGGGCATGACTGAAGAGCACATTTTCACTGTTGGTATGACTGCAGATCATGATTCCAGTGTTGGGTATGACTGAAGGTCACGGTTTGAATGTTGAGTATAACTGAAAAGCACTTTCCAGTGTTGTATATGACTGAAGATCACAGTTACAGTGTTCGGTATGACTGATGATCACAGTTCCTTTGCTGGGTATAACTAAGGTGTACTGTTCTAGTGTTGGGGATGACTGAAGACCATAGTTACGGTGTTAGGTATGACTGAAGATTACAGTAACAATGTTTGGTACGGCTGGTGATCACAGTTCCATTGTTGGGTATAGCTGAGGTGTATTGTACCAGTGCTGGGTATAACTGAAGATCACAGTTATAGTGTCGGATATGATTGGGGTGTACTGTTCCAGTAGTGGCAATGACTGAAGATCACAGTTACAGTGTTGGATATGACTGAAGATCACAGTTCCAGTGTTGGGTATGAATGAAGATCACAGTTTCAGTGTTGGTATGAATAAAGGGCACAGTTCCAGTGTTGGGTATGACTGAGGAGCACAGTTCCACTGTTTGTATGACTGCAGAACAAAGTTCAAGTATTGGTATGATTGAAGATCAGAGTTCCAGTGTTGGGTATGGCTGATGAGCACAGCTCCGGTGTTGGGTATGAATGAAGAGCACAGTTCCACTGTCTGTATGACTGCAGAACACAGTTCAAGCACTGGTATGATTGAAGATCAGAATTCCAGTGCTTGGTATGACTGATGAGCACAATTTCTGGTGTTGGGTATGAATGAATAGCACAGTTCCAGTGTTGGGTATGACTGAAGAGCACAGTTCCACAGGCTGTATGACAAGAACACAGTTTAAGTATTGGTATGATTGAAGATCAGACTTCGTGTTGGGTATTACTAGAGATCACAGTTCCATTGTTGGGTATGATTGAAGATCACTATTGTAGTGTTAGTATGAGTGAAGGGCTCAGTTCCAGTGTTGAGCATGACTGAAAAGGCACTGTTCCAGTGTTGGGTATGACTAAAGATCACAGTTGTAGTGTTGGGTATGACTGAATATCACAGTTCCAGCATTGGATATGACTGAAGATCACAGTTACGGTGCTGGTTATCAATGAAGATCACAGTTCGCGTTGGTTATTAACGAATATCACGGTTTCAGTGTTGGATGGTATGACTGAAGATCACTGTTCCAGTGTGGGCATGACTGAAGAGCACATTTCCAGTCTTAGTATGACTGCAGATCATACTTCCAGTGTTGGGTATGTCTGAAGGTCACGGTTGGAATGTTTGGTTTGACTGATAGGCACTTTTTAGTGTTGTATATGACTGAAGATCACAATTCAGTGTTCGGTATGACTGAAAAGTACAGTTCGTGTTGGGTATGACTGATGATCACAGTTCCATTGCTAAGTATAACTGAGGTGTACTTTTCCAGTGTTGGGGATGACTGAAGATCATAGTTACGGTGTTGGGTATTACTGAAGATCACATTTGCAGTGTTTAGTATGAATGATGATCACAGTTCCGTTGTTGGGTATAACTGAGGTGTACTGCACCAGTGTTGGGGATGACAGAAGATTATAGTTATAGTGTTGTGTATGACTGATGGTCACAGTTATAGTTTCGGATATAACTGAGGTGCACTGTTCCAGTGTTGGCTATGACTGAAGATCACAGTTACAGTGTTGGGTGTGACTGAAGATCACAGTTCCAGTGTTTGGTATGACTAATAGGCACAGTTCCAGTGTTAGGTATGACTGTAGAGCACAATTTCGGTGTTGGGTACGGATTTAGAGCAAAGTTCCAGTGTTGGGTATGACTTAGGAGCACAGTTCTAGTGTTGGATATGAATAATGAGCAAATTTCCAGTGTTGTGTATGACTAATGAGCACAGTTCCAGTGTTGGGTATGAATGAAGAGCACAGTTTCAGTGTTGGATATGACTGAAGAACACAGTTCAAGTACTGGTATGATTGAAGATCAGAGCTCTAGTGTTGGGTATGACCGAAGATCACAGTTGTGGTGTTAGTATGATTGAAGATCACAGTTATAGTGTTAGTATGACTGAAGGGCTCAGTTCCAGAGTTGAGTATGACTGAAAAGGCACTGTTCCAGTGTTGGGTATGACTAAAGATCATAGTTGTAGTGTTGGGTATGACTGAAGATCAAAGTTACAGTGTTGGATATGACTGAAGTGTACTGTTCCAGCACTGGATATGACTGAAGATCTCAGTTACTGTGTTGGTTATCAATGAAGATCACAGTTCCAGTATTGGTTATTAATGTAGATCACGGTTCCAGTGTTGGGTGGTAAGACTGAAGATCACTGTTCCAGTGTGGGCATGACTGAAAAGCACATTTCCACTGTTGGTATGACTGCAGATTATACTTCCAGTGTTGGGTATGTCTGAAGGTCACAGTTGGAATGTTGGGAATGACTGAAAAGCACTTTCCAGTGTTGTATATGACTGAAGACCACAGTCACAGTGTTCGGTATGACTGAAGAGCACAGTTCCAGTGTTGTGTATGACTGATGATCATAGTTCTATTGCTGGGTATAACTGAGGTGTACTGTTCCAGTGTTGGGGATGACTGAAGATCACAGTTATAGTGGCGGATATGACTGAAGATCACAGTTATAGTGGCGGATATGACTGAGGCGGACTGTTCCAGTAGTAGCTATGACTGAGGATCACAGTTACAGTGTTAAGTATGACTAAAGATCACATTTCCAGTGTTGGGTATGACTGATGATCATAGTTCCATTGCTGGGTATAACTGAGGTGTACTGTTCCAGTGTTGGGGATGACTGATGATCATAGTTCCATTGCTGGGTATAACTGTGGTGTACTGTTCCAGTGTTGGGGATGACTAAAGATCATAGTTACGGTGTTGGGTATGACTGAAGATCACAGTGACAGTGTTTGGTATGGCTGATGATCACATTTCCATTGTTGGGTATAACTGGGGTGTACTGTACCAGTGTTGGGGAGGACTGAAGATCACAGTTATAGTGGCGGATATGACTGAGGTGCTGTTCCAGTAGTAGCTATGACTGAGGATCACAGTTACAGTGCTAGGTATGACTAAAGATCACATTTCCAGTGTTGGGTATGAATGAAGATCATAGTTTCATTGTTGGGTATGACTAAAGAGCACAGTTCCAGTGTTGGTATGCCTGAAGAGCACAGTTCGGTGTTGGGTATGGATATAGAACAAAGTTCCAGTGTTGGGTATGACTGAAGAGCACAGTTCCAGTGTTGCATATGACTGACGATCACTGTTCCAGTGTTGGCATGGCTGAAGAGCACATTTCCAGTCGTGGTATGACTGCAGACCATACTTCCAGTGTTGGGTATGACTGAAGGTCACGGTTGGAATGTTGGGTATGACTGAAAAGCAATTTCCAGTGTTGAATATGACTGAAGATCACAGTTAAAGTGTTGGATATGACTGAAGAGCACAGTTCCACTGTCTGTATGACTGAAGAACACAGTTCAAGTACTGGTATGATTGAAAATCAGAGTTCCAGTGTTGGATATGACTGAAGAGCACAGTTACATTGTTAGATATGAGTGAAGATCACAGTTGTAGTGTTAGTATGACTGCAGGTCTCAGTTCCAGTGTTGAATATGACTGAAAAGGCACTGTTCCAGTGTTGGGTATGACTAAAGATCACAGTTGTAGTGTTGGGTATGACTGAAGATCACAGTTACAGTGTTGTACATGACTGAAGTGTACTGTTCCAACATTGGATATTACTGAAGATCTCAGTTACTGTGTTGATTATCAATAAAGATCACAGTTCCAGTATTGGTTATTAATGTACATCACAGTTCCAGTGTTGGGTGGTAAGACTGAAGATCACTGTTCCAGTGTGGGCATGACTGAAGAGCACGTTCCCACTGTTGGTATGACTGCAGATTATACTTCCAGTGTTGGGTATGTCTGAAGGTCACGGTTGGAATGTTGGGTATGACTGAAAAGCACTTTTCAGTGTTGTATATGACTGAAGATCACAGTTACAGTGTTCGGTATGACTGAAGAGCTCAGTTCCAGTGTTGGGTATGACTGATGATCACAGTTCCATTGCTGGGTATAACTGAGGTGTACTGTTCCAGTGTTGGAGATGACTGAAGATCATAGTTACGGTGTTGGGTATGACTGAAGATCACAGTGACAGTGTTTGGTATGGCTGATGATCATATTTCCATTGTAGGGTATAACTGAGGTGTACTGTACCAGTGCTGGGGAGGACTGAAGATCACAGTTATAGTGGCGGATATGATTGAAGATCACAGTTATAGTGGCGGATATGACTGAAGTGTACTGTTCCAGTAGCGGCTATGACTGAAGATCACAGTTTCCGTGTTGGGTATGACTAAAGATCACAGTTTAAGTGTTGGAGTATAAATGAAAATCACAGTTACAGTGTTGAGTATGACTAAAGATCACAGTTCCAGTGTTGGGGTATAAATGAAGATCACAGTTTCAATGTTGAGTATGACTAAAGATCACAGTTCCAGTGTTGGGGTATAAATGAAGATCACAGTTTCAGTGTTGGGTATGACTGAAGAGCACAGTTCCAGTGTTGGGGTATAAATGAAGATCACAGTTTCAGTGATGAGTACGACTAAAGATTACAGTTCCAGTGTTGGTATGCCTGAAGAGCACAGTTCCATTGTTGGGTATGATTGAAGATCACAGTTGTAGTGTTAGTACAACATTAGATGGAGGGGGAATGTATAACATTTGACGGAGGAGGAGTGTACAACAAT
This sequence comes from Panulirus versicolor, assembly GCA_032361705.1. Classification (NCBI taxonomy): domain Eukaryota; kingdom Metazoa; phylum Arthropoda; class Malacostraca; order Decapoda; family Palinuridae; genus Panulirus; species Panulirus versicolor. The sequence continues at coordinate 12,834 of JAUUDZ010040771.1, forward strand.
AGAGTGAGGGGAATGTACAACAGTAGATGGAGGGAGTGTACAAAAGTAGACGGTGGGAGAGCGCACAGCAGTAGACTGAGAGGGTATGTACAATAACAAAGTGAGGGGTATATACAGCAGTAGACGGAGGGGAGTGTATAACAGTATACGGAAGAGGAGCGTTCAAAGGTAGACGGAGGGCGAGAGTACAGCAGTAGACGGAGGGAGAGGGAAAAATATGGCAGCAGAAGGAGGGAGAATGTTCCGTAGCAAACGGAGAGGGAGTGCACAGCAGCAGACAGAGGGTGAGCGAAGAGCAGCTGACGGAGGGAGATGTATATCAGAACATGAAAGGGAGTGTACTGCAGCAGACGAAGGGGAAATTTACTGCAGCTGTTGTATTGTGAGTGTACAGCGGCAGAAGGAGGAGGGTGTGCAGCATCAGATTGACGAGGAGTGGACAGCAGCAGTTGAATGAGGATTGTACATCAGCACACAGAAGTATGTTTACAGCAGCATACGGAGTGGGATATACAGCAGTAGATGGAGAGGACTCTTTGCACAGCAACAGACGGATGAAGCGTGTGTATCAGCACACGGAAGGGGGGGGGGATATACAGTAGCAGACCATCTGGGAATGTGCAACAGCAGACGGAGAGGGAGTGTACAGCAGCAGATGAAGGTGGGGTTACAGCAGGAGAGGAAGGGGGATAAAAATCAGCAAAAGTAAGGGATATGCAGCAGTAGAGTGGGAGGGAGTTGGAAGGAGGTGTACAGTTGCAAATGAAGGCGGAATATACAGCAGCAGGCTAAGAGGGAGGGAAGAGTATAGGAGACAGCAAAAGAACGGAAAATGTACAGCAGCAGACGAAAGGGAGTGTACAGCATCAGACAGAGGGGATGTTTACAGCAGCAGACGGAGACTGTACAGTAGCAGACGTTGGGTGAGTGTAAAGAAGCAGGTGGACGGGTATTGTACAACAGTAGACGAAGGGGGAATATACAACAGTAGACGGAAGAAGAGTATACATCAGTAGACGGAGGGGGAATGTAGAACACTAAACGGAGGGGGAGTGTACAGCAGTAGACGGAGATGCAATGTTCAACAGCAGACGAAGGAGGAATGTATAACGGTAGACGGAGGGTGAGTGTACAAGAGTAGAGGGAGGGGAGTGCACAGAAGTAAACGGAAGGGGAATATACAACAGTCGACAGAGGGAAGTGAGCAACAGTAGACGGAGGGGGAAAGTACAACAGTTGATGGAGAGGGAATGTAGAATAGAAGATGGAAGGGAATTTGCAGCAGTAGACAGAGGAGTATACAACAGTACGGAGGGGAGTGTACAACAGTTGACGGAGTGGGAATGTACAATAGAAGACTTAAGAGGAGTGTACAACATTAGCTGGATAGGGAATTTGCAACAATAGAGGGAGGGGGGAATGTACAACATTAGACGGAGGGAATGTACAGTACATGGAGGATTAGTGTACAATAACAGATGGAGCAGGAATTTAAAACACTAGATAGAGGGGGGGGGAATGTACAACAGTAGAAGGAGGGGAATGTACAACAGTAGACGGGAGGGAATGTACAGCAGGATATGAAAGGGTAATGTACAACAGTAGACGGAGGGGGAGTGTAGATCAGTGGATGGAGGGGGAATGTACAACAGTAGACGTAGGGAGTGTACAACAGTAGACGGAGGGGAAGCGTACAATAGATGGAAGGGGATGTACAACAGTAGAGGAAGGGGCAGTGTATATCAATAGACGGAGTGGGAATGTACAATAGTACACGGAGGGGTAGTGTACAACAGTAGAAGTCGTGGGAATCTACAACAGTAGACGGAGTGGGAGTGTACAACAACTGTAGATGGAGGGAGAATGTGCAACAGTAGACGGGGGAATGTACTACAGTAGATGGAGGTAGATAGTACAATAGTAGACGGAGGGGAGTGTACAACACTAAACGGAGGGGGAGTGTACCACAGTAGAGGGAAGGGGTGTGTACAACAGTAGACGGAGGGGGAGTGTACAACAGCAGATGGAAGGGGATTGTCCAACTGTAGACGGGAAGGGGAGTTTACAACAATAGATGGAGTAGGAATGCACAACAGTAAACGGAGGGGGAGTGTACAACAGTAAACGGAGGGGGAGTGTACAACAGTAGACGGAAGGAGAGTGTACAAAAGTAGATGGAATGGTAATGTACAACAGTAGGTGGACGGACAAGGTACAACAATGGACGGAGGAGAGTGTACAACAGTAGATGAAAGGGGAGTGTGCAACAGTAGACGGAAAGGGAGTGTACAACAGTAGATGGAAGGGGAATATATAACAGAAGGTGGAGGGAGAATGTAGAACAGTGGACGGAAGGGGAATGTACAACAGTAGGAGGAAGGGGAATGTACAACAATAGGCGAAGGGGAGTGTACAATAATAGATGGAGCGGGAATGTACAAAAGTAGACGGAGGGGGAGTGTAGAGCAGTAAACGGAGGGGTAATGTACAACAGTAGACATAGGGGAGTGTACTAAAGTAGGCGGAGGGGAAAGTGCACAATAGTAGATGGAAAGGGAATGTACAACAGTAGATGGAAAGGGAATGTACAACAGTAGAGGGAGGAGCAGTGTACAACAATAGATAGAGGGGAATATACACCAATAGTCTGAGGGGGGAATGTACAACAATGGAAGGAGGAGGAGCGTACGACAGTAGACGGAGGGGAATGAACAAGAGTAGCAGGAGAGGAAATGTACAACAGCAGACGTATGGAGTGTACAACAATAGACGGAGGGGAGTGTACAACAGTAGATGGAGGGGAAAGTACAACAGAAGACGGAGGGTGAGTGTGCAACTGTAGATGGAGGGAGAGTGTACAACAGTAGATGGAAAGGGAATGTACAACAGTAAACTGAGGGAGAGTATAGAACAGTCGAGGGAGGGAGTGTGTACAACAATAGACGGAGGGGAGTGTACAACAGTAGATGGAAGGGGAATGTACAACTGTAGACGGAGGGAAAGTTTACAATAGCAGATGGAGGAGAAATGTACAGCAGACGGAGGGGGAGTGTAGAACGGTAGACGGAAGGGGCGTGTACAAAAGTAGATGGAAGGGGAATGCACAGCAGTAGGTGGAGGAAGAATGTACAACATCAGAAGGAGGGGGAATTTACAACAGTAGATGGAAGAGAAGTGTAGAACAGTAGACGGTCGAGAAGTGTAAAACATTGGACGGAGTTGGTGTGTACCACAGTAGATGGAACGGGAATGTGCAACAGTAGGTGTAGGGGGAATGCATAGCAGTAGATGGAGGAGAAATGTACAAAAATAGATGGAGGGGGGCTGTACAACGGTAGACGGAGGGGAAGCGTACGAATATAAATGGAGGGCGAGTGTACAGCAACAAACGGAGGGAGAGTGTACAGCAGCAAAAGGAGGGAGAAGGGAATATATGGAAGCAGAAGGAGGAGGAATGCTCAGCAGCAAACTGGAAGGGAGTGTACAGCAGCAGACAGACGGGGATACAAGAGCAGGCGGACGGGTAGTACACAGCAGCAAACAGAGACTGAGTGTACTGCGGCTGACGGAGGGGATGGATGTCAGCACATGAAGGGGAGTGTCCTGCAGCCGACGAGGGGGATGGATGTCAACATATGAAGGGGAGTGTACTGCAGCTGACGGAGGGGATAAATGTCAGCACATGAAGGGTAGTGTACTGCAGCAGATGAAGGGAAAATGTACTGCAACTGATGGAGGGTGGGTATACAGCAGCAGAAGGAGGTGGAGTGTTCATCAGTAGGCGAAGGGGGAATTTATTGCGGCTAATGGCTGATGGTGGAGGAGCTATACAACAGCAGATGTAGGGAGAGTGAATAACAGCAGATAGAGGGGGAGTGTACAGCAGCAACTGAAGGGGGAGTATACTGCAGTAGATGGCAAGAGTGTAAAGCAGCAGTTGTTGAGAAAGTGAATAGCAACATACGGAAGGGGAGTGTACATCAGCAGATGGGGAGTGTACAACAGCAGATATAGGAAAGTTGACAGCAGCAGACGGAAGGGGATATACAGTAATAGACGCGGGGGGGGGGGGGTATACAACAGCAGACGAAGGGAGATGGGTGTAGAACAGAGGACGGAGAGGAATGTACAGCATCAACAAAAGTGGGAGTGTACAGCGGTAGAGAGATGGGAAGGAGGATGTACAGCATGAAATTGAAGTAAAGGGATTACAGCAGCTGAGGAAGGGAGTGTGAGCAGCAGACGGAGGAAGAGAACGATTTACAGCAGCAAACGGCAGGGGAGTGTTCAGCAGCGGATTTAGGGGAGGGGACGCAGAGAGACAACAGCCGACGGAGGGGGAGTATACTGCGGCTGACGGAAGGGGAGTATACAGCAGCAGACGGAGAGGGAGCTTACAGCAGCAGAGGGAGGGAGAGTGTACAGCAGCAGATGTTTGTTGTACAATAACATACGAAGAGGGTGTACAATAGCAGAGGGAGGGAAAGTGTGTTAGTATTACACGTTAGGGGAATGTACAGCAGCAGGTGAACGGAAATTGTACAACAGCAGACAGAATGAAATGTACAACCACGGATGGAGGGTGATGCACAGTAACAGTGGAAAGGGAAAGAGCGTCCTGCATCAACTGAAGTGGGAGTGTACAGCATCAGAGTGATGGTGAGGAGGATGTCTGGCATAAGACTGAGGGGGAGGGGATCACAGCAGCAGAAGGAGGAGGTGTGCAGTAGCAGACGCAGGGGGAAAACGGCTTGCAGCAGCAGACGGCAGGGGAGTGTTCAGCAGCAGAAGCAGGAGAAGGGGTGCAGAGAAACAGACTAGTGGGGAGTGTGCAGCAGCCGACGGAGGGGAAATCTACGGCAGCTGACGGAGGGGAAGTATACAGCAGCAGACGGAGGGGAGATGTATAAGAGCAGACAGAGGAGTAGGGAAGTGTACAATATCAGATGGAGGGATAGTGTATAGCAGCAGATGTACGGGGAGTGTTCAACAGCGGACGGGGGGTAGCGTACAGCACCACACGGAGGGGAAGTGTACAGCAGCAATAGATGGGAGAGTGCACAGCAGCAGGGGGGAAGGAGAATGTACAGCCGTAGACGTTGGGGAGATGTATAGCAGAAGAGTGAGGGGGAGTATACAGTATTAGATGTTAGGGAAGAGGACAGCTACAGACGGACGGGGATTGTACAACAGCAGATGGGGGGAATGTACACCTGCAGATGGCGGGAGATATACAGCAACAGGAGTGGTAGTGGTGTACAGCAGCAGACTAACGAGGAATGGACTGCAGCAGGTGGAGGGAGATTATACAGCAGCAGACAGAGGGACGTTTACAGTAGAACGCGGAGTGGGATATGCAATAGTAAACAGAGGGGATGGTGTGCACAGCAACAGACGGACGGAGAGTGTATAGCAGCAGACGGAGGGAGGATATACATTAGCAGACAATTGGGAGTGTGCAGCAGCAAATTTATGGGGATGTACAGCAGCAGACGGAGAGGGAGTGTACAACAGTAGATGGAGGTGGGGCTATAGGAGCAGAGAAAGGGGGATGTACATCAGCAGAAGGAGGGGGTATGCAGCATCAGAGGGATAGGGAGTATGAGTGCACAGCAGCACATGGAACGGGATGCACAGCTGCAGATGGAGGGGGAGTGTGCAGCAGTTCATGGAAGGGGTGTACAGGTGCAGATGGAGGGGTAGTGTACGGCAGCAGACGGAGAGGGAGGGAAGTGTATAGAAGTAGACAGAGAAGGACTTAACAGGAGCAAATGGACAGGGAATGTGCAGCATCAGACGGAGGAGATATTTACCGCAGCAGACAATGGGGGTGTACCGCAGCAGACAGAGATGGTCATAGAGGCAGACGTTGGGTGAGTGTAAAGCAGCAGATGTACATGTAGTGTACAACAGTAGACGTAGGAGGAATGCACAGCTGCAGCTGGAGGGGGATGTACAGTAGCAGAGGGAGGGGGAGGTAGTGTACAGCAGCAGGTGGGGTATACATTAGCAGAGGAATGGAGAATATACAGCAGCAAACAGAGAGAGGGAAGTGTACAGCAGTAGACGGGGTGTGAAGAAGCAGAGGGAGAGGAAGGAGGAGGGGATGTACAACAGAAGATGTAGGGAAAGTGTATACAGTACCATACGGAAGGGGAGGTACAACATCAGGGCGAAGGGGAGTGCACAGAAGAAAATAAACTGGCAGTGTACAGCAGGAGACGCGGAGGAATGTACAGCAACAGACAGAGGGAGATTGTACGGCAGTAGACGGGGGGGGGGGGAGCAGTAATCAGAGGGGATGGTGTGTGCAGCAGCAGACGGAGAGGAGATATACCGCAGCAGACCGACGAAGAGTGTATAGCAATAGATGATGGGGATGTACAGCAGCAAACGTAGAGGAAGTGTATAGAGGTAGATGAAGGGGATGTACAGCAGCAAACGTAGGGGAAGTGTATAGTAGTAGATGATGGGGATGTACAGCAGCAAACGTAGGGGAAGTGTATAGAAGTAGATGATGGGGATGTACAGCAGCAAACGTAAGGGAAGTGGAAAGAAGTAGATGATGGGGATGTACAGCAGCATACGTAAGGGGAAGTGTATAGAAGTAGATGATGGGGATGTACAGCAGCAAACATAAGGGAAGTGTATAGAAGTAGATGAAGGGGGTGTATAACAGCAGTAGTGTATGTACATTAGGAAAGGGAGGAGGAAGTACAGCAGCAGAGGTAGGGGGCTGTGTAGCAAAAGAGGGAGAGGGAGGAATAATGTATAGCGGCAGAAAGAAAGGGATGTTCAGCAGCATATGGAGGGGAGTGTTCAGCAGCAGACGAATAGGGAAGGTGGTGTGTAGCAGCAGGTGGAGGTGGTGCACATCAGCAGGCGAAGGGGGCGCACAGCATTAGACGGACAGAGAGTGTACCGCAGCAGAATCTGGCGGGTGTACAACTGCAGACAAAGGGAGGCAAGGGAGAATGCATCAACTGACTGAAGGTGGTGTGCAGCAGCAGATGAAGGAGTGCTCAGACACAGACATAGGATGCAGAGGTTCTACATCGGCAGAAGAAGGGGAGGGCGTGTACAGCAACAGACGGAGGGGTAGCACAGCGACAGCTAAACGGCCGGGGAGTGTACCGCAACAGAAGGTGTGGGCGTATAGCAGGGGGAGTGTGCAAAGCAGCAAACAGACCGGGAATGTACCGCAGCAGAAGGAGACAGAGCGTATAAGAGCAGACAGACGGGCAGTGTACAACGGCAGATGGAAGGGGAATATACATCAAAGGGAGCAGACGAAGGGGTGTACAACAGCTGTACAACAGCAGACGAAGTGGAGGGAGTGTACAACAGCAGACGGATGGGGTGTACAAAAGCAGACGGAGGGGAACTGTATAGCCTCAGACGGAAAGAGTGTACAAAAGCAGGTGGAGGAGATGTCCAACAGCATATGAAGAGGGATGCATATCAAAAGAGTACAGGGAGTGTACATGTAGCAGATGGAGGAGGTGTACAGCAACAAAGGGAGGAGGAGTTTACAGCAGACGGAGGGGATCTACAAAGGCAAATGGGAGGGGGGTTATACAGCAGTTGGTGAGGGGGGGGGGGATTACGGGACGAAGATGGAGGAGGAACTCGCGTCAGAAGACGGAGAGGGAACGTACAACAACAGACAGACGGGCAGGGGAACGAGTACGGCAGCAGAGAGGAGGGGAATTGTACAGCAGCAGAAAGAGGGAAGGGGAGTACACAACAGCAGACAAATGTACAACAGCAGACTGGGAAGAGGGAAGTGCAGCAGCAGACAGAGGGAGAGGGGAGAGTACGATAGCAGACAGAGGGAAAGTGGAAATGTACAGAAGTAGACAGAGTGGGAGAAGGAATCTACAACAGTAGGTGGATGGGGTGGGAAGTGTACTGCAGCAGACAGTTGGAGAGGACGGGGGGAATGTTCGACAGCAGACAGAGGGGAAGGGGAAACGTACAAAAGTAGACAGGGGGAGGGTGATTCTACATCAGCAGATTGATGGGGTGGGGAGTGTACAGCAGCAGATGGAGGGGGAGGGGTAGTGTACAACAGCAGACATAGAGGAATGGAGAGTGTACAGCAGCAGACGGAAGGGTGAAGGAGTGTACAACAGCAGACATAGAGGAAAGGGAGTGTGAATATTAGACAAAGAGTGAGGGAGAGTGTACAGCAACAGACAGAGGGGAAAGGACAATGTACAACAGACATAAGGGAAAGGGGAGTGTACAGCAGCAGAGGGAAAGGGAGGGGGAGTGTACAGCAGCAGAGGGATGGGGAGGGGTTGCGTAAGTCTGGCGGGTTATTCCCGGTTATCGCTCCATTTCCCCAGAGCCGGCGGCTTCCTCCTATATTTTCTCCGGTTTATGGCATCCTTCATGTAACTGAACGGAGGCTTTAGCTCTTGCTCTGTAGGGAACACCAGCGCCAGTAGAGCACCAGTACCAGTAGAGCACCAGTACCAGTAGAGCACCAGTACCAGTAGAGCACCAGTATCAGCACCAGAGCACCAGGGAGTGTGAGAGGGAGCAGAGGAGGTGGGGAGAGGAGGAAGGTACCGGACATGTCTTAGTTCACGGTTAGTT
>JAUUDZ010040772.1:0-10735 GCA_032361705.1 Panulirus versicolor
ACACACACACACACACACACTCACACACACACACACACACACACACACACACACTCAGAAACAGATGAATCACAACTGTCGGTTGCTTTCAAAGAACAAAAGAAAAAGCATAACTAAAAGAAAAGGGCAAGAGCCTCATCATTGTTCAAAAAACAAAAAAAAAAACATGGAACGTGGAAGCGTTAGAGGACGAGTCAGTCACAGCAGTTGAGAATCGGGGAGGTTCCATCAACAGAAAGGCCTCACTAAAGGTGATCATGAGAAAAACAGATAACAGGGGACCTAATGGTCCATGACTTGGTCATCTACTGTCATAATCTTAATTAGTAGGGAATCCATAATTCATTAAGACCTCAGGATATCACAGGCATAATGTCAACAATAAACATACTCAAGATGTTGCACTGCACATAACTTTTCTTGAAGGACCAATAGTAAGAAAGAAGGAGATGATTGAGGACTGGGTGAAGTGTATTTCTAAATTCCTAGATATGATACTAGAGATTGGGTCCTTTAAAGAAAAGATTTCAAATTACCCTGATAGTATAGAACAATCCAAAGATGTCTGATGAACTAGAACAATATCTTATTGATAACAGTGAAGGAAATTTGATGATAATGTGGGACCCAGCATACCTATTCTTGTCGCTCGCTGGGCAAGTTCTCCATAATACGGGACTTCAGATAATTACGATGGCCAGACACTCTAAAGCAAACACCTGATCCACACATCCTCCACTACTCCTGAAACAACATTGTTCCTCCCCAATCTGATGCTCTGAACGTGCCTTCACCCTCTCAGGCACTCTTCCTTACAACGTAGCAAGTACTCTTAACAAATGTATACCTCTGTAGTTTGCACACTAACCTTTTCCTCTCTTGCCTTTATACGGCACCTCACAATAATCCATACATACATTGAAGACCCCAGCTAATCAGTCAATAAACAGTCACCTCCTTTCTTAATTAATTCTACTGCAGTACCATCCAATTCCGCAGCCTTGCCCGATTTCATCTTCTGTAAGGCTTTCACAACCTCTTCTCTCTTCACTAAAACACTCTCCATGACTGTCTCACTTTGCATACACACGCCCAACACCCTTGATAAAAGCTTCTCACCGCTTCTAACAGCTTACCTCGCACACTATATATTCTTAAGACCTTCCACAAAGCATCTCTACTAGCCGCATCATACACCTTCTCCAGATGCTTAAATGGCACCCTGATCAAAACACCGTACATCTGCTATTCTATCATTAAACATATCTAACATCCCTTCAAAATACTCACTCCATCTCCGCCCCACTTCATCACTGCCTGTTATCAGTTCCCCATTTGCCCCCTTCACCAATGTTCCCATCTGTTCTTTTGTCTTTCGCACTTTATTTACCTCTTTCCATAACATTTCTTTATCCCACCTAAAGTTTAATGATACTCTCTCACCCCAACTCCCATTTGCCCTCTTTTTCAACTCCTGCCGCTTTCACTTAAACGTCTCCCAATCATTTGCACTCCTGCTTTCTCTTATACGTCTCCCAATCATTTGCACTCCTTATTTATTCGTATATTAATCAATGCCCATCTATTTGTATTACATGCATGTTTACTCATTTTCTTCACCCCAACTCACATTTGCCCTCTTTTTCAACCCCTGCCGCTTTCTCTTATACATCTCCCAATCATTTGCACTTCTGTTTATTTATATATTCATTCATGTCCATCTGTTTGTATTTACTCATATGGAATTATAAAAAAGTAACACCCACTCATTAACCACAAATCTTTTATTGCAATCTGTTTTTTAAATTACTCGAGATTTCACAGGCAATAGATAGAAAGAAAGATAATCAGTTTGTAAAAATATGTTAGTTTTGAATGTCCTCCATAGGATGCGATATATGAACACTACGACACAATATTTCTATGACTCCGACTGTGACGAGTGTTGCGAGCATGAGGTCCTGGTTTTGTTGATGGTGGTCGTGACTAGTGACTGACAGATGGTGTGTGTGATTACTGTTTGTGTGCTACAGGGGGAAAGGGTTTTACACTCATGTTGCCCCATCTCCTAACCTTGTGTATATGTATTATGTCTTTATTCTTAGGTACATATGCATAAAATACACACACACACACACACACACACACACACACACACACACACACACACACACACACCAGCCTAAACAAGCAACCCCGAGGGGAGGATGAGCGCCTAGGGTGGAGGTAAGCCGCCTGCCCCTCTTAGAATTCGCATCCTTGTGGGTGTCACTCCGGGCTGTCCCATGCTGACTCATGGTCAGTAACGCTAACCATTATACCATGGAGTCCATTTTGTGTGTGTGTTTGCTCGTGTGTGTGTGTGTGTGTGTGTGTGTGTGTGTGTTTGTGTGTGACAACATTAATGTTGATATTGGTAATGAATGACGGGTGGTGTGTAATAATGATAGTAATGATGATAATGATAATCAAGATGATAATGATAATGATAATAATATTAATGATACTAATAATGATAATGATAATGATAATAATGATAATAATAATGATAATAATAATGATAATAATAATAATAGTAATGATAATAATAATAATAATGATAATAATAAAAATGATAATAATGATAGTAATGAACGCTTTATTGAATTCAGGCAACATTCGCCTGAACATACACAGATGAGATATTACAGATATTACAGATCTGGGAGGTCATAATAGTAACTAGTTAGTTAGTCATAAAAGATTCTAACATCAAGGTGAGGCTAGATATTTCCACCATTTGGATAAACGTATGAGTGAGGTGCATCTACATAGTCAGAGCAGCAGATATGCAAGGAGTTTTACAGAGTAAACACAATGGTTTCTACATCATGCACTTGGTGATCATTTGTTGAACATTAAGTAACGAACAGTTGAATGCTGACTGAGATGCACTAATATGGTAATTGATATACTACGTGATTTAACTAAGAGAGAAGTAAGCTCTTTATGTTTAGCTATGCACTTGCTTATGGACTGTTTATGTTGTTCCGTGTGTGTGTGTGTGTGTGTGTGTGTGTGTGTAGAAAATAAGATATATGAAACAATACAATAGGATGAGATAAGTTTTGTATTCTCACCCAATACTGTATGTTGATTATCATTATCAAACAATGCATTCATCTGAATACATTTACACTTGGTTTCATTCAATTCAACCAACATTAGTTACCACATACATGTATTGGTCTTTGTTCACTTACCGTGACGGAAGATTGGTGTGTGTGTGTGTGACGCGGGTAATGTTGACGATGGTAGTGACGGACGGGTGGTGTGTATGTGAGGCCAGTGATGTTGATGGAGGTAGTGACAGGTGGTGTATTTGTAAACGCCTCAGGTCGAGTGGTAAACATAACCAGCGTGGAAGGCCGCTTCGCTACCCCGCTCTTCTCCACTTACCAGCTGACCAAGCACGCCCTCGAGTGCTTCTCAGATTGTCTCAGGTAGGTGCTGCACAGGCTGTCTCAGGTAGGTGAGGCATGGACTGTCTCACGAAAGTGCTCCTCAGACTGTCTCAAAGAGATACTGCACAGATTGTCTCAAGTCGATGCTACACAGATTGTCAGGTGGATGCTGTACAGAGTGTTTCATGAAGGTGCTGAATAGACTTTCTTAGGTAGATACTGCTCAAACTTTCTCAAATAGGTGTTGCAATGTCTCGGATATATGTTACAAAGAACGTCTCAGACAGGTGATACGCAGACTATTTCAAGCAACAGACCTTACCTTGTTTGGTACTATACAGACTATCTTCGATCGCAGACTGTGCTCCGTAAGCGTTTCGTAGGCTGTTTCAAGTCAGCGCTCAATAGGTGGTTAATATACAGATTGTCTCTATTAGATGATGCACAGACTGTTTTGAATAACCATTACATAGACTGTCTCAGGTCCAGCACAGTCATTCTCAACTAGGAGCTCCGCCACACGTAACCTATGAGAGGTACTACACGGACCTTTTTCTGTTAAGGACTGTCTAGGCCATCAATGGCAGCTGTACAAGCCGTCTCAGACAAACGTTGCAATGACCTTTGCAGTTTAACTCCAAAGAGATAAAGTCCCGAAGCTGAAAATTGAGGAACATTCTGCTTCGGGTAGATGAAACGCTGATTTTCTCACTTACCTGCAGATGCACACACCATGGGCCAAATGCGTAGCGAGAGTGTTTGTGGTCTTAGAATTATCCTCAACACCTGAAGAAGGTGTGAAAGAATTTCATCCTCAACACCTGAAGGTGCGAAAGAATTTTCGGTTGGTGGATGTAGCTTGACGATGAGGGCCTTAATGACCCTGGCAGTTGATAAATCTAAAGCCCAACAACCAACCAATCAACCATTTGAGTTGCATAGACACAAAGACTCACAGACCCAAGGTCCGAACGAGGTGGTCTGACCTTAACACAGGGTTATGTACTGCTGCGCAGACTGTCAAAAATAGGTGCCGCTCAAACTACTTGAGATATTTCATGCGCAGAATATTTTAGGTAGCTGCCACACAGACTGTATCTGGTGCTATACAGAGTATTTCGGATGAGTAAAATACAAACCTTTTCATACAAATGTTTTACAAGTTTTCAGGTAGCTCATGCAGACTGTCAGGGAGGTGTTACAGGATTTTTTTCTGTGTAGGCGCTTACTCCTCGAAAACATTGCTACAACCCCCTCAAAGCACCAAGACAAGACAGTAAAGGGATTGTCAAAGACCGTGGCTACATGAGGGATACTAAGTTTACTTGTGGAGCGCTGCGATTCCAACCTTCATTTCGAGTTTCGCTTTAGTTAGCAGAACTTTGATCTACTTGCAATGGTCACTTTAAAGAATGCTGATTTATATTACGATAGCTCATCCAAGTATAAGTCCAATCCTTTTCTGTGCAATTACCTATTTGTACAGTAAGGTAGACCATTTCTTCAACTGTGCTGTTCACATTCACAGTCTAATAACTCAATTTAATCCATTCGTCTACTACCCTTATACTATGAAAGTACTTCACATCTTTTTCTAACAAGTTTCTAGCTTGGATTCGTGTTGTGACATACAGTTGTTCTAACCTTTCATCTTTCTAAGAAATGTTCATTGACGATTCCATCAAAGTGATATACAAAAGTAAAGTTGTTTTCAAATCAACACTTACTCTTCTCTCTTCCATGACCTTTAACCCTTCCCTGTAACACAACTCTCTTAGTTCTGGTGACACTTTTGTATCCTTCCTGTGGACCTTCTCTTTTCGTTCTCTGTGCTTTTCCAAGGGCAGCGACCAAACTTGAAAGGCATATTCTAGTTTCAGTATAATGTAGGATGTCAACAACTTGCTGAGTATTTCCTTATCTACTACATGAATGCAATTTATATATTTGCCAACAGACAGTTTGTCTCCTTTTATATTCTCCTAAAGTGGGACTCTGGCGACAGGTATGGGACGATGTCGATTCACAAGCTCCTCTGGTACATATATTTATACAGCTTATGACTCGCTAGATGTGATTCATTTGGAGGCTTCCTTCGTTGTGTTCCATACCCATTGCCTTGCAATCAGTTGTGTTCAATCTCCCCAACTATGTGTAGGACCAACTTTGGAGTTTGTCTCAGTTCCTTTTTTGTAAGTTAAAGTATTCCTTCTCGCTTTTTACCTCTCTAATGACCTTGGCATCATCCGCAAATATTTCCAGGTAGAAGTCCATGGCTTCTGGCAAATCATTCACACAGATCAAGAGGAGTAACGGTCCCGGAGCAGAACCCTGTTTCAGGCCACTGTTGACTTCAACCCATTCTTAGAAAGCTTATCTGACACGAGTCCTTTGTCCCTTTCCACTGAGGAAATATCTTTTAAAGGAGATTCTTCCAAGTTCCTGTCTGAAGATCCAGCTGCCTTACCATCCTTATTCGAAGTGTCAAATGTTTTCCAGCAGTCTCAATACAAACAATCCATCCAGTCTTCTCTTTTATCTAAAACAGAGCTCACTTTCTCATAGAAATCTAGTTTCGTTACTCATGACCAACTTTCCTTAAAACCGTGTTGTCTCTCACTTACGGGGTTCCTTCACTGCAAGAGCACATCTAATTAATTTCTGGCTATTCTTTTTTTTTCAGTATCTTACAGGGCATGTTCATCAGGGAGACTGATAATATTTTCCGTTATCTTTTAACCCAAGCTCGTCATAACGCTCGACCAATAGTTCGACGCAATCTCCCGGTCTCCTTTCATAAAGCTTTAACAGGTATGACGCTTGCCATCTTTCACACCCTTGACACTTTACCCTTCTCGAGCGACAACTGATCAACTTCTCAAAAGGTCTGTCAAGTGTATCTGCATATTGGGAAATACCGCAAAGACCATGAACTTTATATGGTTGAAAACCCTATATCACACTGCCTATGTCTTTTCTATTCATATGCCTTTCAAGAACTCCTCCCCATTCCATTTCATTGGTGCTGGGGTTATAGAGCTCTCCATTGTGAAAACACTTTAGAACTTGTCTGTCGGATCCTCGCTTATCTTAACATCATCCTTTACAGTTCATACACCTGAGTCGCTTTGCATTATGGCAGCTCTTTAGCTAATCATTTACTCCTTATAGATTCTTGAAAAGGCTTCTAATTGTTTCCTGTCTTGTCCACCATACACGTCTCAAAGATTCTCTGTCCCTCCTCTCTTATCGTGCTATACTCGTTCCTTGCTCTCTCATACCTTTTAAATGTTGGCTGGCTGCGCTCCGCCTAGACCTTTGTCACAGCACATCGCGAAGCTTCTTAGCTTTTTGACATCTTTCATTGAACCTTTCCTCCCTTTATATTCAAGATTCTTCTATATTTGATGCTAGAGGCTGTGTGTGTGTGTGTGTGTGTGTGTGTGTGTGTGTTAGATATATCCTTTAAGTAAGAGCCCACCGTAAGCTGGCCACCAGTGGAGGAGACTAATGCATGACCGTCTGCCTTCGTCAGGAACGAGATAAAACGCTTTGGTGTTCACGTCAGCATCGTCGAACCAGGAAATTTCACTGCAGGTAAAATTGTTGTCACTGGCGATTACCTTTCTAACTGTTATTCACTGTTGTGCCTTGTGTTCACTGTTCTGGCTGGTGTCCAATCTTGTGGCTGGCGGTCACTAATGTGGCTAGCTTTACTCTTGTTGTTGGTGTTCATAGTTGTAGGTAGTATTCATTGTTGTAGGTAGTGTTCACCGTTGTAGCTGGTGTTCACTCTTGCGATCTGTGTTCATTCTTGTTGTTGATGTTCATCATTGTAGTTGATTTTTTTTTTTCTGGTGTACATAAATGTGGTGGGTGTTCATTGTTGTGCGCAGTGTTCATTGTTCTGCGCAGAGTTCATTGTTGTAGCTGGTGTTTCATGTTATGCCTATCATTATTCTGGCTGGTGTTCACTGTTGTGTGGGCGTTCACTGTTGTAGTTAGTGTTCACCGTTGTGGCTGTAGTTCATTATTGTAGCTGATGTTCACTCTTGCGCTTAGTGTTCATTGTTGTAGTTGATGTTAACTCTTGTGCCTGGTTTCATTGTTGTAGCTGGTGTCCATTCTTGTACTTAGTGTTTATTGTTGTAGCTGGTGTTCACTCTTGTGGCTGGTGTTCACCGTTGTGTTTGGTGCTCACTTTTATGGCTGATTTTCACTGTTGCAGCTTTTTTTATGTTGAAGGCTCCAGGCACGGACAAAAGTCCACTTCAAGGCCGGGCCTTAACTGACATATAGAAAGAATTATGAAACGGAAAAAGAAAAGACAAGGGAAAGTATTTACAAATTTTGGAGGAAGTGAAGGACCTGTCTTTTGAAATGTGCCAGGTCATAGTTACTGAGATAAACATGAGAAATTGTGTGTCTTGTAGAGAGTTCCAAAGCTTCGACGTGTAGGGAAAGGAGCAGGTATCAAAACGGCCATCTTTGAGTTGCCGATGGCCACACAATAACCATGTTACGCAGCAGCTTGCCGAGTATTACGTGGTCTGACTAGTGGTGGAGGCACACAAGCAGCCAGCTCTCGGAAGCAAAACCAAAGTAATACCTATAGAAGAGAATAAGTGAACCAACATTACGGCGTATGGCAAAGGGGTCAAGTCTGCAAGTTAGCCTGTGACAGTTGATAAGTCGGATTGCTTTCGACTCAACTCTGTCAAGTAAGCATACAGAGCTAGAACCGCCCTAAATGTGAGCGCAGTACTCCATAAAAGGACGAGTCAGGCCCTTGTATAAACGGTGCAACTGTTAAGAAGCGAGAAGTTTCGACATCTAAACAGGACACACAGTTTCTCAGAGGCAGACTTAGCTATTCCTGTAATGTGGGTGTTTCTAAGAAAGAGTGGATGTCACAGTAATGCTAAGTATGTTCTTTGAGTCAAGAGGTGGAATTACAAAACTATCAAAGGGGAGACAAGAGTTTTGAGGAGTTTCCGATGAAGACAGGGGTAGAAACAGAGTCTTGGAGGCATTAAACCAATCCACTAATATATACTGTCCAAGTATGAGTTTCTTGAGGAAGCTTTGTCAAGACGAGATACAGACTGATTGAGATAAGTGGGAGCAGAACTGAAGGATGTGGATACATGTAGTGTTGAGTCGTCAGCGCATGAGTGCATTGGGTCATTTGTGGAGGAGAGGAAATCGTTGAAAAAAAGGAGAAAAAGGGTAGGGGACAAGACAAAACCTTGAGGGACATCGCTGTTGCTGGAGAAAAGGGGGGAGACTGATCCATCAACAACCACAAAGATAGATCGGCCGGAGAGGAAACTAGATATGAAGGAGCAAAGTGAAGGAGGGAAGCCAAAAGACGGGAACTTAGAGATGAGACCCCGATGCCAAACCCTGTCAAAAGCCTTAGATATGTCAAGAGCAACTAAACATGATTCCCCAGAATCTTTCAGGGATGATGACCAGACATTAATAAGATTGGAAATAATATCACCAGAGGATCTCGCCTTACAGAAGTCCTACTGGTGATCAGAGAAGACTGTGATTTTCGAGGTGTTTAATGATATGGGAGTTGAGGAGTGATTCAAATACTTTGGGAATAGTGGATGTCAAAGCAGTAGGACGATAGTTAAAGGGGTCAGAATGGTCACCCTTCTTAATAAATGTTTCCAAGGAGAGGGAAAAATTTGGGTTTTTAAGCAGAAACGGAAAAGGCGAGCAAGCACAGGTGCAAGTTCAGAGGCACACTCTTTCAGCACACGAGGATGGATGCCATCAGGACTTTGTTTGTGTCCAGAGAAAGAAGCCCTTTTTGGACAGTCCGAAAAGAGATTATGGGAAAAAGCATAGGATTGGTAAGAGGAGATTCAGGGGGTGGAAGAATGTTAGTCACCCAAGGCGGAGAGAGTAGACATGGGAACCAAATAGTGTTGCTTTGTCTACGAGAGAGACAGTTATAGTACGGTAAGAACAGAAAAGTGAAGAAAAGGTAGAGCGACAGAAGTTGTTAGAGATGCCCTTAGCTAAAGACCAGAAAGACCTATCAGTGGATGACGAGGAGAGGTTATCGCACTTACTGTGAGTGAAGGAAACCGCTTCACGGATAACGTGCTTGCAGCGATTATGAGCAGAGATAAAAGCTGAATGGGAGCCAGAAGAAGGAGAGATTTTCCAAGCCCGATGTGCCTGATCCTTTGTGTAAATGGCCTCAGAGCAGGAACGGTTGAACCATAGATTGGATGAAGAGGTCATCTAGTAGTAAGAGGGTATAAATGCTTCCATTCCCTCGAGAATATCCTCTGCTATGCGTTTGGCGAAGACAGAAGCATCACAAAATGAGAGACAGTAATTCACCTGAGGAAAGTCGGAAAAGAAGTTACGTAAGTTATTCTAGTCAGCCTTGTTTAGGTGCTAGTATTTACGCTTAGAAGGGGCTGCTGGAGGGGCAGGTGCCTTTAGAACACATTTATGAGGGTGTGTTTGCTGTTATAACTGGTGTTCATTTGTTGTAGCTGGTGTTCACTGTTTTGCCTGGTGTTCATTCTTGTGGTTGGTATTAAACATTCTGGCTGTTTGTGTTCACTCTTTTGGCTTGTGTTCACCCTTGTGATTAGTGGTCACTGTTATGGGTAGTGTTCACTGTAGCTGATGTTCACTCACGTAGCAGTTATTCACTGTTGTGGGTTGTGTTTACTCTAGTGGTCAATGTTCATTCTAGTCAATGGTGTTCACCGTCATAAGTATTATTGACTGTTTCAAATCATGTTCACAGTTGTACCTGTTGTTCACTGTTGATGATAGTGTACACTGTTGAGCCTGTTGTTCACTGTTATTGGTCGTGTTTATTGTTGTAACATGTTCACTATTGTGTTACAGCTGGTGTTCACAGTCGTTCATTGTTGTGATGTGTTCATCGTTGTTATTGGTGTTCACTGGTGTGCTTGATGTTCACTGCCGTAACGTGTTCACCGTTGTGGCTGGTTTTCATTGTCGTGACAGATGTTCACTGTTGTGGCTGGTGTTACCTGATGTAAATATGTGTTCAAAGCTTTAGGTGATATTCTTTTTTTTTTCTGACGGGATTTCATTATGCTTTAGAAAGGAATCACCCATTCAACTGCTAACCAATCAAATTCGCTCCTTATCATCCGCTGACGATGTTGATGCAGCCTCGTCGAAAGTGACGCTTTATTCCCAGTGTAATCACTTGCAAGGACACGGAGTTCTGTAACACACACACACACACACACACATAAACACACTCACACACACACTCACAC
>JAUUDZ010040793.1:0-10735 GCA_032361705.1 Panulirus versicolor
CATTATCATTATTACTATTATCATTACTAAGATTGATAATTATCATTGCTAGTATATAAGTAATAATAGTAGTTGCAGTAGTAGTAGCTGCAGCAGCAGTAGTTATTGTTGTGGTACTAGTAGGAACAGGAAAGGTATAACCAGCATCAAGAATATCACTATAGAATATTTGGATTATGAAGAACACCCATTTATAATTCTGCCATTTCGACATCTGTAGAAGCTCAGTATTGCAACACATCCCGTGAATTGTGGTCGATAGTCTCTTCAAATGTATCAGCTACCGGCGTGCCTACCTGCATCACGGGATATTGTTACTGACTTATATACATGCCTTTTGCACTACATACGACTCTATATTTTCTGACTATCTATTTGACCTTACAGGTTTAGGAACATGGGCATTTCCCAGGCTTCCACATTGATTGTGTTCTCTCCTTCTTAGATACATGGTCCCTCGTGTCCTTGACCTGATTGCATCCGCTTCTCCCAGGAGATACATCCCTTTTCACTGACCTGACGGTGCCTGATCCTCCCTCAGAAAAATGGTTCCCTCCCCTGCCCTTGATATGATTGTGTCTGCCTCTTCATCACGGACACGTCTTTCTCTTTCGCCCTTGATCTAATCACACCTTCCCTCCCTCCAGAGACGTAAGACCCCCCCACCCCCCTTTTTTCCCTGATCTTGTTGGGATATTACCTTTTCTCCAACCCTAGATAGAAAAAAAATGTATGTTCCTTAATCAGGTCCTTTTCCCTGTCTCAGGCCTAACTGAGCCTATCCCTTCCCCCATGAACATGGCTTCTTATGTCCTTGACCTGAGTGTACTCGCTTCTTCCCCAAACATGAGGCCCTTTTCACTGTGCCTGCTTCCTCCCTCAGGGACATGGCCCAAGTGATGGTAGACGGGCAGGTCGTCACCAAGCCCTACAGCAACCCTCAGGACGTCAATGGCTTCGGCTACTGGAATGGCCGGTGAGTACCAGCTCCGACGTTGTGGTCAGCAGTAGTGGTGTCTGCACAGCTACGGAAAGAATACGAGACGTTGGTTGATGTCTCTCATAAAAACACGTCATTATTCATGGATCACTTCACCTCTCATGAATCCCATCATCTCTCATGGACTATATGATTCTTGCATACAGCATGTCATTTTCGAGGAACAAGTTACATTCCATGGAACACTTCATCTTCATGATACATATTATCTTCAAAAATACGTCATCATGGAAAACATCGTTATCATGGGACGTGTAATCTTTATAAAACAAGTTTTTTTGATAGAATATATCAGTTGTCATGGACCAAATCTTTGCAGAACAATCGATTTTTTCGTTAAACACTTTTTCTTTCAAGGGACACGTCATACCACATAGAGCACGTGACATTACAAGGGACACGTCATTCCACATAGAACACGTGACATTTCAAGGGGCATGTCATTCCTTATAGAGCACGTGACCTTTCGGGAAGATGTTATCCCTTATAAAGCGTTTTTCTTTTCATGTAATACGTCACCTTCCAAATGACGCGTCATCCTCCATAGAGCATACGTTCAAACGTTATATTTCATGTAAGATGTCATTTTTCATGCAACACGTCATCTTTCAGGGCACACATCATCTTTCATGGAACATCTCTGAAAGAATACGATACCTTTCATGGAACATGCCATTATTTTTTCATCATTTTTCTTCTGATTCTGGAAATTGGAGATCATCTCAAACTCAGAATGGTCCCGGTTGGAATCGGTTCCATTTCTCTCGTTCCTGACGGTCACCGGTATTTACGGGAGGAGTTCTGAAAATGGGAAACCACTCTCTTAATGTGACCAATGCTACAGTTTGGACAATTCATTCTTGCTCATTTCCTTGAATTTTGTAATGTGCTTTTAGCAAATTCCTCGTTCTCTTGGTTTCTTATCGTGTTCTATAGAACACTGACGCCTTCTGAGTCCAACTCATTTATCATTCCTATTTCGTATTATTTTGGCTCATGTATGGCAATAATTACTTATCTAGGAAAGCTTTTTGTTTATAATGATAGTTCATATCTATCGCTATGAATTTTGAAAGCAGCTGAATCATTTTGCGCTTTTGGGTTGGGGAATTTATTTTCTACTCTGTCTATGGCAAGAGTCAAATAAGCAGTAAACAGGAGGAAAAAACTTTCTGTTAAGTGGAGATATAATTTACAGGGCCAAGGTCACACGTTTATTTTAGGGGAACCAGGCTTATGGGCCGAATTTTCTTTTGAGTCCAGCTTTTTCTGACATGGTAGCGAACCAATCATGATTAGCCACAAGAGGATGAAGTATATTGATATATGTCTACATCACATTCTCTTATATATTGTGTTTCATACAAACTGTTATTCACTTTATGGGTTCTGCTGCGCAGATGTCATTCAAATTTTCATGTGATGTAAACATATATGAAAAAGAGACATTGGTGAGATGTTCCATATACTGATCATAGAGTCAATATTCGGACGCAAGTCAGCAGTTTGATCAAAATGTTGTATTCACTGTACCAATCGTCCATATGACATGCGTCTCGCATTACCATTAACTATTACAAATTACCCAGCTCTCTTTTATCCTATCAATTTATCTCTTCCTTTCCATTGCCATTTTTTCTCTTTATTATTTCATAAACTTTTATGGGATGGAATTTGTATAAACTTACAGAAATGGGAATATCAGACATAGTAAGGTTGTGTGAGACAATGTTGAACAGTGGTGGGAATTATGAGTGGGGTTGAGGGAAGGGCCTGCAAGATGATTCAGATGGTTAGTCAACAGAATGTAAGGTATGCCTGATGAAGAGTCAATAGTTTGAAAAGATGTATGACTGGAAGCGTCTCACTGCAAGAGTAATAGTATGATATGCAAGTGTGAGAGTTAAAAATGTCTGTAGTAGTTGCATGTTCACAATATAACGGTATGAGAGGGAAGGAGTAAGTATGTGGTGGGTAACTTGAATGGATTAGGGATGGGGCTTAAAGCAGAGGAGGGAGAGATAGGTGGGTGCAGGGTTACGGATATAGATGACAGGAAAAGGACAAGTTGATTGCGTACATTAGCAAGAAAGAGTGATCAAAATCATATCCAAAACAAACAAGTTCATATGATTTTCTCTTCTTGGTTTGCTTTCACCCTAGTAGAGAAGCCCAGGTGATTCATAATACAAGCCCCCTTCCTGCCTAATATATCAAGCAACTTCGCTATGAAGTTTCTCCTTCGCAGATATTGTATTTGCTTTCTGACGGATATTTTTCCACATAGGTAAGGGAAAGGCTTAACCACTACTGCAAGGTTCCACATATGTTCTGTTTTTGCCATGGCCTAGCCGTATGCCTGTCGAGCAGCTATAGTTAGGAAGACTGTATCGGAAAATCTTTTTGCAAATATTCAAATATGTCCTCGGAACTTAGGTAACTGGACCGCTTAGCGCTCTGAATAAACTTAACGTCTGAATCTTTTATCTATAAATCTTCAACAGAAAGTGTAAAACTTGAATAAAGGGGGAAGAAAATCGGCATATTTTTTAATCTCTATGTACAATACAGATTTTTTCCAATATATTACTATTCGTTTTGTCTAACGAAAGACCTTGTTCCTCGCCTGGTAGTGACAAGGAGCTGAACCTCCCTGGCGCAGATGCTGTAGCCAAGGTGTCCATCCTGGTAGAGAACTTAGGTCGGGTCGACTATGGCCAGCCGCACAAGTTCCACCAGAAGAAGGGGCTGTGGGAGGGCCCGGTGCTCATAGACGGAATGCAGATCGACCAATGGCTCATGTACCCGCTTGAGTTCAAGGCTGATCAAGTCAACAGGTGAGTGGATATGGAGTCAATAACGGATGACTGGGAGTAAAGATGTGCTACAGCAGATGAGTGGGAATGAGGAGGTGACACCAGAAGAGTTTGACATGGAAAATTGCCAGCGACAGGTGAGCAGAGTGTACGGTTATTCCCAGTACTTAAAATCCGAGGATTTGGCTTTCTAGAGACGCCACCGCAGTGGTAGGGAGCCTTCTTCAACCTCAACCAATGCTTGTGGTATGATTTGAGAAGTCTGAGGTCGCACGTGGAGTGCTTTGAATACCTTATGAAATAGACTTGATAAACATTTCATTTCAAGCTCACGACTGACACTATTTGTTCCTCTATAGCCACACTGACAGCTTGCATGTTTTTCTCCTTAAATTATCTGTCCACCTTTCTACTTTAACCATACTTACTCGTGAGTTTCTGATATTTTCCCCTCTCACAAACTGCCTCGCAGGGACCGATTCGTCTGTTGCAGTTTTAATTCCTTTGTAATCTGAGTTGTTTGTAACAAACGTAGTATAAATCTAGATTCTTTAGTGTTTTTTTTTTTAATATGGGCTGAGGTTTGAGCCTTTATAAGGCTCTTATAACCCAAGCAGCTTATTCCTCACGTCGTCATTAATACATTACATGATACATTCACCTTTCTTCCACTCCTGCATCTCTTTCTCTTTCAGTCACTCTCACATATACATAGATGCGTAAGTCATATGTACACTCTCAATGTTCCAACAGCACCCTGTTACCAATGAAACATCCATGCTGCTGAAATATCATCATACCTCTAATACACTGCACTCCCATTATACTGCGTAAGTATGACGACTACAATTCCTACCACTTGTAATTCACCGATCTCAACAGCCTGACGGGGTGGGAACCCTTCAACGGGTCACTGGACGCCCCCGCCATATACCGTAGCAGTGTGCAGATCTCCGGGACGCCCCAGGACACCTGGCTAGACATGAGTAGCTGGGGTAAAGGAGTCGTCTTTATCAATGGCTTTAACCTGGGCCGCTACTGGCACGGCGGTCCGCCTAGGAGTCTTCACCTGCCAGCGCCGCTGCTGCAGGAGGGCAACAATGAGGTTGGTACAGCCTGAGAACCTCAGACAACTCTTACCTGTGTTCTTAACCCCCTTCTAGTTGATAATTTCAATGTTATCTGACGTAAATATGCAGGAAAGTTTGTTAGGAATAATCGCCGATAAATCTCTTTTGAGTTAGCTTTCAACACTTTTCATAATGCTGGTAAGTTCGACAGTTGAGAAACAATACTAGATTTTAGAAAAAATCTTAAGAATAGTAGCCCTCAAAAATTGTTACACGACAGGTAATCTGGGCTCCAAACAATCCTAAAAACGATTACAGATTTTTTTTGTTGTGTGAAATGTTTATCTAAAGTGCAACATGATTGTAATTAACTGTCCACATCCTTCAATTCTGCTCTCTCTTTTCTCACTCTATCGGCTTCTCCTCTTGACACAGCTTCCTCAAGAAACTCTGACTTGGACAGGATATCTCAGTGGGGTACACAAAATCTTATTAGCTTAATGCCTCCAAGACCCAGTTTCTATCCATCCCTCTATCGAAAACTCCACACAACTCTCGTCTTTCCTTTGACGGTTCTGTAATTTCACCTCTTGACTCAGTGAACATACTTGGCATTAATGTAACATCCATTCTTTCTTGGAAACTCCACATGACAGGAATAGCTAAGTTTGTCTCTATGAAACAGGGTGTCCTGTTCTGATGTCGAAACTTCCTCTTTTCTGAACAGTTGCTTCGTTTAAACAAGGGATTGATTCGTCCTGGCATGGAGAACTGCTCTCACATTTGTGGTGGTTCTAGCTCTCCATCTTTACCTGACAAAATTGAGTCGAAAGCGGTCCGCATTTTAAACTGTCCCAGGCTAACTTCTAAACTTGACCCCCTTGCCTTGCGCCGCAATATTGGTTCACTTTTCCTCTCCTATAGGCATTACTTCGGTTATTGCTCGAGAGAGCTGGCTGTTTATGTGCCCACACGACCAGCTATATCTCGTAATACTTGACAAGCTGCTGCGTCACATGATTATGGTGTGGGTGTCGGCAACTCAATTGTGGGCCGTTTTGATATCTGCTTCTTTCCCTACACGTCGAAGCTTTGCTACTCTCTACTTCCTCATGCATTTCCCCTTAACTATGACTTGGCACTTTTCAAAAGACAGGTTTTTCACTTCCTCAAAAATTCGTGAATACTTTCCCTTGTCTTTTCTTCTTCCGTTTCATAATTCTGTCTATATTTCAATTAAAGCCCGGCCTTGATGTGGACCTTTGTCTGTGACTGAAGGCTCCATCATAAAAAGAAATAGGCGAAATCATCAAAGATGATGGTGCTGAGCTTCTCCTTGAGACCACCGGTCAAAATGGCCGGCACCACTAGTCAAGAGTTGTTGATCGGATAACAGCGTCAACTTGACCGCCATCATGCAACTAGGATCCACCCCACTTCCATGGATACAGCTTTTAGACCTGGCCCTTTTTCATCCATATCTGCAACATTCGTTGTCATCATTCTAACTTTACTTCCGTTAAACACTACATGTTCTTTTCCTCCCTGATCTTCTCCATGAAGTCCAACTGTCCAAAGGTGCTCCTCTTTTGCAGTGTCAAATCTCCAGCTATGATCTGAAAGGCGGAGTTTGTGCCTACGGTAGCACAAAGATGATCTTGAGTCTCCTAACTTTTTCTACCTCTATCATCTTGCTTTCCCCTCCTGTTCCTAACTTTGTACAACTTTACGATTATTTGACTTCTTGCCACGAAGGTCTACTCTGTTCACATACACTCCCATAGATCCTCTTTGTAAGGGATTTCAATATGCTCCACAAGGATTGCTTAGGCAGTAACCGGGACGATCTTATGTTTTCTCTCTTATGACTGTTGCTTTATACTTCAGCAAACTCCGGCAGTTATTCAATAATCATTTCTATGTACCGGCAGGTCGTGGTGTTTGAGCAGTACACAGCCGCCTCAGAGATCGTCTTCAGCGACACACCCATATTCTCCTAAAACCAGTGTCGTGGGTCTTGTCAATGAAACATTACACATTCAACGTGCATATCAGCTGACCTATGATTCTGTAATCATGTGTCATATCACTAGATCGGTGATAATGTTTCCTAATAACAATCACATTGGTTGTGTTTGCATGGCCCAGCAAAACCTTGAGAAAAGGAGGGACACTTGGAATACACATCAAATATTTAAGAAAATATCAGTAAAGTTTTGAACGAAATAAATGAAGGTATGAATCATAACTATGGTATGTTTTTTTCCTGAAACGGTATCGCAGGGGTACATAACTGGGGGGCACACTTTACGAGATCAGACGCAATGCACGGTGACAGGAACGGCAGGGGCATACCTTCAAATTGGGCGGAGCTGTTGGTAGATGTTAAATCATGTATGATTGATGGGTAAATGCCAAAATAATACACAGAAAAGGAAATAATAAAATCTTCGAAAAAGAAAAAAAGTTAACCTCTATCTTGTTTAAAAGACTCAGTAGATATTGCGACAATTCAGGTTTAATGATGGTAACAGTAGAGTTTGATCATACCGGTAAAGCACAGGAGCACAGTGTATGTTACAAATGTAGTATCGCTGGCCACACACACGCCTTTAGTTTGGAATACTCTACCTGATTCCCCTCATAAATGTTCTTTCAAAACTCTTGTAAAAAGACGATTAGTATCCTTACCTTATATATGACATGTTCATCGTATTGCTATGTACTCATCACACGCATAACATTTAAGTATAAATCTTGATTTCATTGTCGGATATTTTCACGAACAGGGTATTATTACTTTTTAATTGACATACAAGATTTATGAAGATATATTTCAAGTCTAGATTATATGTTATCAGATGTGTATGACTTACGTTATAATGACTCCTATATGATTAAGAAAATCCTTATAAACTCGATATGAAAGTATATAACGTCAGAAACTATGCTTTCTGCAACACATTTTCATCTGAAAGTCGGAAGTCTCTGATTCCTGAATAGAAGATACAGAGTCTCGACTGTCTTTGCTCTTTCTCCTCATCCTGTTAACCCCAACCCAGGTTATATGTGACATGTTCATTAAGTACAGAATAGTACAGTTCCCACATTTTCTGTCCCGGTCCCCTGATTCTTCATGACGTATACCTGATGAGTTTTTCATGACGTATAGTCCATTCCCTTCTGTGCACGTATCCAAAAATGTTTTATTCTACTTTACTTTCGTTCTTCATTTATAGACGGAAAGGTTATCAACAATTTGCATAAACTCTCAACGTATATTATGATATATTCTTCAGTACTTTGTGTCATTCCTAGTCTTTCCTTTTCCCTTCTCCAATTATAGTCATCATATTTGTATCAATTCTACATTCATATTCCATTTACTCCACATTTCCTTAATTGAATTTTACCATGTTGACCTCTTCTGACCTGTTTCCCGGATACACAACTTCTCCATCACATGTGTGCCAGTCCCAGCAGTAAGTCCCAGCGCCCCGTCAGCCATTAAGCCCCATCTTCTCTCTCTGTCTCCTCCAACTTCGTCGGAGGAATTGCTATAGTTTGATTGCCTTTACAACTTCCAAACACATCTCGATTCATCCGCCTCAGTCAATGCACTGGAAATCAGATATCTTAGTATCTGACTCTGTATCATTCTGGAGCGGGATAATTCGGGAGCTCTCGTTGATATCTGGTATCTGTGTTCTATATACGTCATTACTTCTTTTGTATTTATCATCCCTTACGGTATTCAGTTGGATTATTTCTGTGTCATATCCCTCACTAGCTGATACTCTCTGCCCACACAATTTCAGCTCACCTCCTTTCTCTAATACAGTTTTTCTGATCTCATCTGTTTTACATCTCAGCTTGACTGACCCTTGGTTACCTCAGAACGAGGCCCATCTCAGGACTGTAAAGCACCACAGGACTTCGACCCACTTCAGAAGTGTCACTGACTTTAAAAGTGCATTCCACTTTAAGACTGTAGCCCAGCTGTGGGTGGAATGATGGCCGAATAAAGGAAGCTGTTGTGTTTGCTTCAGAAAACGAAGCAATTCACTTTTCTTAGTATCATATTTTAGGCTTCTGTTTTGAGTAGTTCATAGCTTTAGGTAAAATTATGCACGCAACAATTTTGTCGGAGGTAAATATTTTCCCTAAAGTCATTCGACGTCTATTCATAAGATGTCTTGTATTTCTGAAGGGCATATTCATCGGGATCACCGTGAATAATATTTTTCATTTCTCGGCAACAAAATTTCTTGTCCTTAAGAGGGGTCAGAATTTAAGCGTCAAGATCGAGAGAGTTTCTGCTCCAAGGGCTTATTCAAGACTTCAGCGGAACGTTGTTCCTTATAGTTTGTGTTGAGAAAGTAAAAGTTTTATGTCAAAGCTATTTTTTTTCTATGAGTTGAGCACTTTACGCTGAATGCCGAGCATATAAGTGCCTGAAGAGTAAAAAAAAAAAATCTTTGTCTCAGTTGAGATTACACCTTGACTTAAAAGCTGGTAACACATTCTCAGCCTGGAAATTGAGGTTATTTAGTCTCACAATGATGGGTTCTGGC
Organism: Panulirus versicolor; assembly: GCA_032361705.1. Taxonomy (NCBI): domain Eukaryota; kingdom Metazoa; phylum Arthropoda; class Malacostraca; order Decapoda; family Palinuridae; genus Panulirus; species Panulirus versicolor. The sequence goes on from JAUUDZ010040793.1 coordinate 9,461, forward strand.
TTTCGACAAGGGATGCGGTTAAAGAGGATGCATATCGTGTCCAAGGATCGAAAGATATTTTTGAGTTCAAGCGCATGTTTGGGTGTCTAACCGATGTGTCTTGGATCTCATGATGGCATTCTACTTTCTCCTGCATCAAGTAGAGCATTTGTTTTGACCAGCGGTTTTTGCTGATGGTTCTGGACAGACAATTTTGTGACTTGAAATAGAACTTTACTTTGGTATCGAAGGACAATCTGGCTCAGAATGAAGAATGCTACGTCCCAGCGAATATCATTTTGTAGTTAAGGATGTGATATTACTTCAAGCGTTTTTCCTTTTTTCTTTGACCGAAATTTTAGAAGATAATTTCTATGACGCTAGAGGGAGGATTATTTCCTTCTGTGCAAATCTGGATGTGATATTTCTTGTATTTGTGCACTAGGAGCAGGATTTTCTGTCTCAATGGGGTTCATTCAATGACCAACGGCTGAGGTGGCTTCCAATCGCAATTTGAGACGCATGTCGTTCCTAGATGGCTAAGAGCGGCCCAGTCAACATTACCAGGGCAAATGCTACTTCAACAACTTTGTAGGTCTATTGAAGGCATGGAGGATCACGGTTATCCTCACTATGATACTGGAGTTGTGAAAGCAATACCATTTGATTAGTAAAATACAAATGAAACCTCTATGCACTTTACAGTGGGGTATCTGTTTTAATGTTTAACTAATCCTCGTCAGGTCTCTCATCAGTCTTAGAATCTAGGGCTCCAAATCTGGTCTGTGAAATCTGTGGCTTACTCGAGAGATTTTGAGCAAGGGAAAAGTGATCCTCTTCGTAAGGGATGCTTAGTCCATGTGCCATTTTTGCAGCAGGGAGAGTAGAATCAAAATGCTGATAAAAAGATTACGATTATACAATTTGCACTGAAGGTGAAAGGTGAAATTCCGTCGACATGATAACCTGTAAATAGATTCCCATCATTTGATTCTGCTCTCTTGAGCTCGAGCATCATCACATTTTTAAGTTGTATGATTCATTACAAGAAAACCATAACGCTATTTCAGGACAGATGCAGAAGACACTCAACAAATAGTCTGAGTCCTACTGACCTAAGTAACAGATTCTTTTTTTTTTCTATCTCTTCAAACTCACGGCAGCTGCCTTTTTTGTCCCTCTTTCCTTCGCTCTGACCTCGGGAGTCCCACAACACTTGCAATATATTCCGGCTGGTCTCCCAAGGGTGTTGCCTCAGGCCAAGTTGAGGGAGTTCGTGGCTCGCGCAGATATATA
>JAUUDZ010040804.1:0-10735 GCA_032361705.1 Panulirus versicolor
CACTAAACTATAATTATTAATTATTGAACTATAACTATTGAACTATAACTAATATACTCTAACTTTAGAATTTTCAGATGAAAAAAAACTTCTTACACAAGTTCTGAAGTGTCGGTGAAGTTGTGAACTGTGTCTTCTTAATGTTGACCTTAATTTCGACTTGGGTTCTAAAGAGCAAGGTCTACCATGTTCAAACTTTTGTTACGTTTGTAAAATATTTGTTCATTATTATTATTATTATTATTATTATTATTATTATTATTATTATTAGCATTATTAGCATTATTATTGTTATTATTGCTATTTTATTATCATCATTATTATTATTATTATTATTATTATTATTATTATTATTATTGAATCATGTCTTCATTACCAGAGAGAACAGAAAATGGGGATGTCAGTAAGAACATGGCGCCCTGATATCCCAGTTTCCAGCTGTTTGTGACAAAATTACCTCAAGAACCAGGTCAGCTCAGGTGGTGTGAGGGACCCCTGCTGTGGCCAGGAACCTCGCAGGGTTTGTGGCACTGTTTGACTTTGTCGTATTTTGAACATGAACACTGAGCATGACTCTGACGTCACTCCCAGCCGGATGACGGTGACGTCATGTTGACATCACTGGTGGGCCTCCTGTGTGGTTCATTCCCTGATAGGAACAGTGACGCCGAAGATGGCCTGGGGTGTCAGTGCCAGCGTTGTCACTACCCAGGGATATCAGTAGGTCTACCAGACGTGTCACACGATTTCTTTCTGACAGTGTTTCATAAACAACCAATTATTACCGAGAGACAGACACAGTCATGTAGGGGAAGATGTGTTGGTAGTGAAGAGCGGGCGACCCGTGGTCACGTGTTCAGTGGGCCCTGGAGGATGGCTCATGCCCAGTCCATGGGTCATGGGCGGGCGGGCGGGCTGGCGCTGACCCAACAGCAGCAACACATGCTGGCGGAGGGGGGGCAAGAATGTCCCTCCCTCAGGGCTGCCCACCGTAGCCCAGGTCTGGTGGCAGAACCTCCCTCCACCTCACCAGTACGGCTTCTTCCCGGGGGGTCACACCAGGGCGAAGATCTGCTTGTTGTCCTTCGTGCCAAACGGGTCCTGCCGACGTTCCTGGAGGGCCCTGTGCTACGCTAGGACTCCCAGCCACTCCGTCCACTGACACCCAAGATTTCCTGGCTCGGTACAGTCACTACCCAGGCGCATCACCTCGACCAGGCTCCAGGAGAAATCCAAGTGGCATCATGACAGAACTGTTGATGACTATGGAATATATGGACACAGACCCGCGGACCAGCAGAAAGTCAGTGTATCTTGTCACACGATCCCTGGCCAAGACCTGCGTGCCACGTAAAAGGGAGTTTCCATTTAAGATGGGTGTGGCAAACAGACACAACCCTGAGGTAACAACCTCTCCTTATATACAATTGGTTCACCTTTTGACAGCTTCTCAACGTGACGTATCTCTTGTGGCAGAGGAACACGATCTCAAAGACAGAATTGGTGTATTGGAGGGAGGAATGAGGAGGATCCTCATGGCCCTTAACCTAAGTGACCTCCCCGACCCACCCAAAGACGCTCCATCGACCACCCCTTCTGCCAGTCCTTCATCATCCTTCCTTGCCTCTCCTTCATATGTGTTCTACCGTGCGTCAGCGCCACCCACCACACCAGTCCTGCAACTCAGCTCCAAATCGACTTTGAACTTCAGCCTTGAAGTAACCCATCACCTCCTCTCCAGAACAACCCTGCACCTCAGAGGGTTCAACCCCAGTAGACAACCTCACAACCTCTCTCCCACAGCCGGCCCAGCAGATTGCTTCAACAACTCTTTCCCGAATCAAGAGAAGCAAAGTCGGTCCTGCAAACTCTCGTACTGCAGTCGATGCAACAAGAGAACATGAAGATGACTGGCGAGAATGTTCGTGTTCAGCCCCCTCAGCCATGACGACCCTGAAACAACGGACGCAGTAAGACGACGTACAGCGACGATCACCCACGACAACACGGACGGCAGTAAACACATGGAACGTGGAACGCACCGTCTCGTACTGTGTTGCTGCTACTTTCCTGCTTGCTGGAACACCTGGACCCACGGACCCTGGAATGCCTGTGGGCCATCCCACGGAGCCTCACTGTGATGACACGCGGGTTCCTGTGTTACAATTTGCTACCATGATCATTGGACCATGTTCTGGGAAGGACTACGTCAGACTGTTATCATTATAATTATCATTAGTTATTATTATTATTATTATTATTATTATTATTATTGTTGTTGTTGTTGTTGTTGTTGTTATTATTATTATCATTATTCTTGATAGGTATTTTGTCTTTCTTCGATAATTATCGTTATCATCTTTATGTTGCAATCATTATCGTATTTTGTTGCAGGGGAAGACGCCATAAGCCACTGGCGGAGGGTCCTGGGGCCCACACAAGTGTCTAGGGCCCGGCAGGAGGCCCCTGAGAGCCTGAGGGCCCGCTTTGGGGACCCGACCAACGACTCGCGGAACGCAGCCCACGGCTCCGACTCCCAGACGTCTGCCCACAGGGAGGTCAAGTTCTTCTTCCCCGACCGTAAGTACCGCGCGCGCGTGTGTATATGTGTGTGTGTGTGTGTGTGTGTGTGTGTTGAGAGCACCTACGCCGAAGTCTCGCCTGGATGGTGTGGTTATCGCGTAGCGATCACCGCATGTCCGTCTTGCTTGTCAAACTGTACAGTTTATCTCGGCCGTCACACCTCGTAATCTTGGTTCATCCGGGACTGACTTGAGCCATAAATCTGATCTTCTTTTAAATGTTTCTCTCATCACACCCTGCGTGTTGCCTGGTCCTCCTGACGTGATATTAAATAGTCTCTCTAAATTTATTTTTCCAAACATTTATTTTCTTTGTTGTGATCCTTTCTGATGTATCATTCTCTATGTCTTTTATTGTCTACGTAAATTAGCATGATAGTGTCTTCATCCAGTGAGGCGTCACCTGCTCGTGACGAGACTATGTGTGTATTGACGTTAATACAAGGAATCATTGACGAATTACTTGTGGTGGTCACTTATAACGTTGCACGCAAGGTCGGTTCACGTGAAATAATGTGTTCATTTTACGTCACCTTACTTAAAAAGAAAATAAACAAACAAACAGAATGGCAAGTGTGGAGCCTCAAGCCACCGAGATGATTCCCAAATTGAGAAGTTGACTTTAACAGAGTTGATTGAGCGAGTCGACTCTGTTAGGCTAGAGAAGAGAAGGTTAAGAAATGATCTAATACAAGTACTGAAAAATATCACGTTGTTGATAATCTTGATTTATCAGGCTACTTGATTCTTGGTTTGTTTAATTCTACTCGTCGTATTGGATACAAACTTGTGGACAAACGTTTTACCTCGAATGAAGCGAAGTATATTTTTTATCCCTAACAGGATTGTTAACATGAGGAATGATTTGCCAATCAAGAGTGGTTGAAAGCAGTATTACAGAAACGTATGAGAATAGATCGGATAAATATTTCGCTTCAAGTCCACACCTTACATTATGCGCGCCTCCTTACTCACACTGACACTAGTCTGTGAGGTTCTCATGTCTTCCACTGTCACAAACAGACACGGAAGGACCCAGTGGTCTGTTGCCGTGTGAATTCCTCTGTGTTTGTTGCCATACATATCATGCATCACTCCCTTCCTCTTTCCAGAGAGTATAATTCCAGGTCTTTAAACATCTTGTGATCATTTGTCATTAAAGTAATTGTGTATTTGTTATTGAAGTAATCGTGTATTTGTTACTGAAGTAATTGTGGATTCTTTCTAAACTATTTATTTCCATCAACTTATCTCGCGACCATACAGCAAGCTGGTGTTCTCCCTCCCTCCCTCCCTTCCTATCTGCACGCTGAACATTTTCATCATTATTTTTCTGTCACTCGCTGTGAAATTCCTCATTATCATGTCACTCATTATTTGGCTCGATAGCGTTATCAATGTACTCCTGGTGGACTTCAAGTATTTCATCTTTGGTACGTAACTCAACTTTTGATTGTTATTTTTCAGTCTATGTCTGCCTGTATGGCCATTGCTAGAAGCTACTGATATAATGTTCGCTAAATTTTCCGTGACCTGTTTAGATTTTTTCCTCTTGAATTTCCATTAGGTTCTCTTCCACCCACTTGATTGTATCAAGGTCACTTTTCTCGCGATCGTCTACATTACCTTCTGTTTCACTCCCGTGTCATCTTCAGAGCACCTAACAATACCTTCCCTTGCATAATGATCTCCGTCAGATATCATGATCACAAACAATACGGGAGATAATGTCATCCCTTGTGGTACACCAGAGAGCACCCTTTCCTCTCACATGGTTCCATCTACTTCCAGTCTTAATATTCTCTTGGCTCCGAAACACTTGGATCCTACTTCCTTGTGTTCCAGTGATGTTTTGTTTTGTCACGCCTCATTCTTCAGTAACACTGTACTTTACTCTGTCAGTTTCTTTTTCTAAAATCGGATAAGACAGTGACTATTCCTCCGTCCCTCACATACTGTTTCAGGTGATGTTGGTATACTGAAGTACTCGCTCAGTTTTGTGGACTTTTCCTCAGTAACAATCCATGCTGGTCTGTAGTGTTGAACTCTTTGCTTATCCAATGTTCCATCACGTGTTTCTTTATGACTGTCAGTTGTTTGATTCTTTGTTAGGCTGACTGGCCTGTGTTGTGTGGATGGTAAGTAGTATGGATCCCCCACTGGTATCATGTACGTTATATTCAGTATGTAAACTTATACTCGGTTGGTCTGTGGTTTATCTCAACAATAGCCCGAAAGGTTTCGTTACTGTCAGCTTAAGCGTTTTAAAATTTCATCAAGTCCAGGAGGTAAATACTGCCTCAGTTAATCGGTCGCTTAGATGATAAGGTTTTCTGATACACTGAAGTGTGTTCCATCATGTACATCTGTCATAACATATTTCATCACCAGTGTCTTCTTATTTTCTTCTGATTTGTCATTCGTATCGGTTGAGTTGCGTTTGGTAATTGTTATTTTGGGATTATTTTCATAATCATCGACTTCAAAATGTTCTATCTTTGATTTTTAGTTCTTTGCTTTGTTCATGCATGGAAATAGAACTTTTGGATTTGGTTCTGTGCGATGAATTACATCATCTTCGTTCATGTTCTGTTTCAAATGTCAACATTTTTGCTTCTAGTTCTTAAACTTAAACTTTGCTTATCTTCCATTCCCTAACTTTTCCTTCCATTCTTTCCTTCAGTTCATCCATTGTTTTTCCTCTCCCTCTCGTTGTATATCTCACTCTATCATTAAACTTCCTTTTACAAGTCATTGAACTTTTAACCCATTGACGTATACGTGGGTAAAGACCTACCGTGTTTGTGTATTGCATTATGTTGTTAGGGGCCTTCCTCCCGCTGTGCCTCAGCTGTAGCAGCCATGGCTCCACATCGTCTCAGTAGAGGAGAATTTGAAGTTGATTATAATGATGATCATCTCATCACATGAGTTGTGATCATCCATCTCTGCCTCACACTAAGTAGACAGACACGTCTGTGAGGTTATGACCCGATATGTTACTTATATGACCTTCTGGGTCACTCATGAGTGCCACGTAGCAGCTGTATCACGTACCAACGTCCTTATGGCCACGTGCCACGTATATCCCACGCCACCGGCCTTAACGCCACGTACGTGATGCATCACGTACCACCGTCCGTAACGCCACGTACATGATGCATCACGTACCACCGTCCGTACCATCACGTACATGATGTATCACGCACCATCGTCCGTACTCACACGTGACTGAATATCACGTACCTGCAATCCATATTGCCAACGTACCTGATGTGTCACGTACCGTCGCTCGTGTTGCCACGGACCTGACATGCCACGTACTCCCCCCCTACTCCCCCCTACCCCCCACCCTCTTATCAACGCACTAAGCTGCCGGAAATTGATTCTCCCGGGTGAAAAAAGTGCCATGCCACGCTCCCCCTTTAAGGCCTCAGTTACGTGGGAAAATCGTTCGTTATTCCGAGGAGAGCCCCGACCTAGTTGACGTCCCCGTGGCTGATGTCAGTGTGGTCGAGACATGGCTTCGATTAGTGGAGGGAAAATAATTGGCGGAGAATGATTTAAAGGATAATTTCGATGCAGTGAGAGAGAGAGAGAGAGAGAGAGAGAGAGAGAGAGAGAGAGAGAGAGGTTGTTTGTATCATGTTGGATTATGTTGATAATTCATGAGGTAGGGTAGGGGTGTGTGCTTGTGTTGAGAACTGTTCACTGTCGCATACTGAGAAATAACACACACACACACCTACACACACACTGAATCCAACAACCATATATTATTATTATTATTATTATTATTATTATTATTATTATTATTATTTCTATTATTAATTATTATTATTATTGTATTATTATTATTATTATTATTATTATTATTATTATTATTATTATTATTATTATTATCAATATTATCAGTATTATTATTATTATTATACCTTGGAGGAAGTGAAGTGTGTTCGATATCTGGGAGTGGACAGGGCAAAAAATGGAACCATGGAAACAGAAGTGAGTCACAGGGTGGGGGAGGGGGCGAAGGTTCTAGGAGCGCTGAAGAATATGTGCAAAGAGAGAACGTTGTGTGGGAAAGCAGAAATGGATGTGTTTGAAGGTACTGTAGTCCCAACAATATGATATAGATGCGAGGCATGGGCTACAGATAATCTGTGCGGAGGAGGATGGATGTGTTGGAAATTAAATGTTTGAGGACAATATGTGGCGTGAGTAAGTAATAAAAGGCTACACGACAGAATTAGTCGCAAAAAAAAGTGGATGACAGAGCTGAAGAGGGTGTGCTGAAATATTCTGGACTAATGAAGGTTTGGACATATTGAGAAAATAAGCGAGGAATTGTTGACAAAGAGGATATATGTGTCAGAGGTGGAGGGAACGAGGAGAACGGAGAGACCAACCTGAAGGTGGAAGGATGGAGTGAAAAAGATTTTCAGGGATTGGGATTTGAACTTGCAGGAGGGTGAGAGGCGTGCGCAGGACAGAGTGAATTGGAAAGATGCGGTGTAGTGGGGTCAACCGTGCTGTCAGTGTACTGAACCAGAGCATGTGAAGCGTCCGGGGCAAACCATGGAAAGGTCTGTGGGGCCTGGATGTGGATAGGGAGCTGTGGTTTCGGTGCATTACACATGACAGCTAGAGAATGAATATGAGTGGATGAGGCGTTTCTTCGTCTGTTCCAAGCACTACCACACTAACGCGGGAAACGGCGATCAAGTATGAAAAAAGTATACATACATACATAGATTCATGAAGAGATAGATTGATTAAGTAGATAGATAGATAGATAGATAGACAGACAGATAGATGGATAGATACCCAGTGTTTCCTACATCTTTCTATTTCCGTTCACTTCTAGACTCGACCTCAAGTCACTACCCATCTCTTCTGTACATTCATTCTGACCCTTAAACTTTCACCTCTCCCGTCCGTCAGTCTGCTCGTGGCTCACCTTCCATTCATTTAACTTTCCCATACTCTGAACACCATCCGTGCAGCCATCCCAAGCCATCTTGAGAACTCCACCCTTTACTTCCTCAATTATGTTTTGCTCTTTTCTGGCACATCCTGGATCCTTTGGTTCCCCATCTCTACCACTCATCTTGAAGAACATCTCTTTCTGTTGGTTGCACTAACACAGTTATTCTGGCGCCGTACACACAGACTCCAGCCAGCTTCAAAGGTCACCTCTTCCATCAAGATGTCTGCCTCCAGATACCTTCATATCCAATCGTCTGTTGCTGTTTAAATTCCTTTGCACTCACATCTCATAACCCATCTCACCCTCATAATTCCCTTTACATTTGTATGATTACTGAATTCAATCACATAACCCCTTTTAAGAAATCCCTGCAGCTTCAAAGTTGTGCCACAGGCAGTAGCAGGGAAGGGATGGACTCCAGTGGGGTAAGACGCTCTTCGACGAAATTCTATTCCTTTTTGTGTCATTGACGATGGTTGAACCTCGTCGAAGGTGACTTTTCACCCAAGGCATAAGCAGAGTACAGCTGGAGCAGGTAACGCTTAATGATTACTAAAAGACAGGGAAGACAGTTCACTAAAAGATCATCTTTATTGATAAAAAACAGAATTTTAAATTTGGTCTTTCACAGTCTGTACAAGTGCTTTAAGATGGACAGACTATTTCTCGAACACAATTCCGTCAGCACGCTGCTGCTCTGCGATGCGGAGGAGCTCGACGACGTGGTCGGGGAGAGGGTGAGGTGTGGGCAGCAAGACAGACTGGGGCTGGAAGCCGTTCTCGTTGGCGATAAAAGTGACATCAGCGAACCCACCGTTGCCGTCGGGAAGTCTGAGAAAAAAGAACAAATTGAAGTAGAAAGTTTTTGGTGACCGACCCATAAATGGGGGAAATGTTTCAATGAATTGTATGTATTGTATCATTAGTTACGGAATGTTTTCCGTGATATGTTTCTGGTTTACTACGTATCATAACCTATAATGTTTACAGCCACAATGATAAAAGTGAACAAGTTCAATTACCTGTAGGTTCCCTCAATGTTGCTCTGGCCCTCTGAGCCTGGGATACCAGCGGCGGCCATGTAGATGCCGTTGTCGGCCTCAAGGGCGTAGTTGAAGTAGCCGTTGCCATCATCCTGACGCTCATCCCTGAGGACCTGTACTATAGGACGGACATCCTGGAGCTGGGGAGCGGCGACGGCGACGGCGGCCAGGCAGGCGAGGACCACCTGCAGGAGGGGAACGGGAGAGAGTCATACTAGGGCAATGAATGTCAAATAAAATAAGTAATGTCGACTGGTTCCCTAGAAAAAAAGTCCTTTAAAAATGCCTTAGTTTTTGCTGATTACCTTTACCACCTTATCAACGTAGAATGAAGAACAAACGAATAATCGCCTCACTGGCACATATAGTGTCCCTAATTGTCATGTATGATAGACAGAGCTCATCACCCGCAGCCAGGAACCACATCCTACTCCTTAATTCATCTTCATCACTTCATCTGTGCCAGCTCAACTCACTGACAGAACGTCACTCACCATATGCCGCATTTGTCTAGTTCATTCTATCCAGTTCACGCCTCTCACCTTCTTGAATGTTGAGGATCTCACACTCGGAGACTCTTGCACTCCATCTTACCATCTCCTTCCTTGTCTCTACCTGCGCTCTTTCTATTTCTGACACATATATGAATCAAGTTAGTCTCTCTTCACTCATCCTCTCCGTAGGCCCGGACTATTTCAGTACACCCTAGCCTGGAGCGCTCAGTCATGCTGCATCAACTAATACCATGCCTCTCTCTCTGACACTGTCAACCCTTACCTCTCATGCCACTCATCGTCCTTAAGCATTCCATTTCCAGCCCATTCACCCTCTCTCTTTCCTTTGCATTCAAGTTCCAAGATACTCATCTTTACAGTATCACCAGGACCACTGCACCACCGTCAAACATACCCACCATTGCCCATACAAGTAACTATCTCTCTTTCCCCAACCAGGACCTTGAGCCCTTGATCCGCCCCATCACTCACTTCAGCCACTCCCACGGTTCCATTCGCTGTCACGTCCACTCCCAGGTATCTTACAAAACTCCACATCCTGCCATCAGGTTATCTCCATTTAAGCTTAAACTACCGTCTCATCTCCCTGCTGCATATCATTATCCTACTTTTGTTCATATTAACTCTCAACTTCCTCGTTTCACACACACTCCTAAGCTCTGACAGCATCTTCTGGAGTCTCTCTTTGACAGCAGGTTCTGCAGTCTTCCTCTGGAGTCAGCTACGCCAGAGTCGTGTCATCTGGAAACACTTAACTGACTTACCTCCCAAGTTTCATCACCCGCAGCAAGTTATAACAACGTCTGCAGTTTGAAATAAGTAAAACAAATTGACAGAAATCTTCACATGCTGAAGCAAGGCACAAGCCTACCAAGTTTTAATTGAGTTGCCCCAAAATGAAGAAATGGTACTATGTTGCTGAGAGCTGGAAAGAAAAATAAATAAGTAGATACGAATAAAGAATAGAAGAAACACAGAAGAAAATTATATGCCTCCTTCCGTTGTAGAGGGAGACATAAGCAGTACAAAATAAGGATCTTTGTGACATAAGAAATGAAGAATTACTGGAAATGATAAAAACATATGAACATGGATAGCAACTAAGAATAGTTACAATAACTGGTTGATGATATAAATGGAGATAACTACTAGAGTTGCTAGTAGTATTGGTAGGCAGTAACTACTAGTGTTGCTAGTAGTGTTAGTAGGTATAAACAGTAGAGACACAACTATGTAACTGACGCTAAGAAGACGTCAGGTGTTGGTGCACTCACGAGCTTCATGTTTACTGTGTGAGGATGTGTCGGAGACGATGACTGGATGGTGGAAGGTGCCCTTTTATATATGCCTCTGCGCCGCCGTGCGGGCTGCGACCTCGAGGACGTATGGGGTATTAACAACCTTGTATAGTAAGACGCTGTATTCCATTACAGTGTGATGCTCTAAAATGATACATTTTTCTTTCCCTCAGTTTCAGTACTGCTGGTACGTAAGGAAATATCTCCAGCTGCGTGCGAGTCAGAATATAGACGGCCATGCCACAGCAGTGTGTTATAAAGGGGTTAGGAGGCAGGTAGTTTGAGGGTGTATGGGAAGCGAGGGACG
>JAUUDZ010040815.1:0-10735 GCA_032361705.1 Panulirus versicolor
AGCATTTTCTTGATGATGTCCTATGATTGACTGACGTTTCTGTTGTGCTGTTCAATTAGATTACCAATAAGCTGGCCAAAGTTGATAAACTCTACACAACACAACGTCACGTTTTCAGGTGTGAGGACAGTACAGCATGGTCCAGATTTATGTAAAAAAGTCAAAAATGAAAGGAAAAATTAACGACCAATGAGAGGTGAATACGGTTGGCTGCTACTCCCTTATCTGACCAATGAGTGCTGGCCTTGTCAGGTGTGCTGGGCGTACTGCTACGTGACGTCACCAGTTTTTGTCTCGCTCTTGCTGGGACAGGTCAGATGTCGAGTGCTAAGTAACTCCAGAAAATCGCCAGTGTGTAGATTCATCCTCGGTAATCTCTTCTTGATGAAGAGAGCCGTACATGAAGGCGTCCGCTGTCGGGTGAAGTGTTTAATAAGGATGTTCCTTTCTCCAATACCTTTCTCGTGAGGGTGGTGGGGTGGTAGGATCTCAGACGTGTCTGAGGTCCCTTGTATGCTGTGCCAGCAGCACTTGCAACAGCAGGAGTGGTCGCCTCCGATCCTGGCCTTCAAGCTTCCGTCCTGGGTGCCAGTGGGAACAAGACGGGCCTCAGGAAGGTTGAGAGTCAGTGACTCAGAACGCGTGGTTGATGGCTGCGGCTGCCACCAACAGAGGAAATACTTTCAATCATATCTCAATGATTTGCGTCATGCAACACTGAGTCATTCCTGCCACTGATAGAGTTGCATGGAGCTGCTTGCGTCATGGGAGCTCATGGGACCACGATGTGTTTAGTCTGGTTGACAGAAGAGATCGCCAGATGGTCTTCATAAACTTTCCCTCTTCACTGACCACTTGAATGTTTCCTTTTCTCAGAAAGAAACACATTGCACCCCACGTGATGCTCACAGGTTAACTTCTTACTCTCTTAGTTATGCATAATTTTATAATGTTGACATTTTACTCTCCACAACAGTGACAAAGGAAGACTATTTTCCGTGCACTCTATTCTTCCCAGCCGATATCAAACATGCGTAGCAACATTCTAAATTGTTTACCCGACAAAATTTTATTGATGTGCCCTACAAAATGAAAGAATGAGCTCCAGTATGAACTGTGTTAAAGTAATTGAGGAAAGAGACGTGGATGTAAAAGTCTCTGATGACCTCAGCAACGCAAACACTTCATAAAAGCTATAAATAAAAAGAAGGCGGACAAATTTTTAGGTTTGAGGAAATTCGAATTAAAACCTAAGAAACCAACCAGCACTCTACAACTAACTGATGCGTCCCTACTTTGAGTACAGTGTTCAGCTTTAGTTGTTCTATCTGAAATCAAGTGATATATATAGGAAAGAGAGAAACCAAGATGAATCACTGACTGAGAAACAAATCCATTAAGGGCCTCCAGAAAGTCGAGACGAATTTGATGTATTTAGCTCAGAAAATAGAAACTGAAACGGTGATTAAACTGATAAAGTTATCTTAAGTTATATTCATCTCTGTCTTCATCACAGTGATTTTTCCTGAGCCTCATCTGTATCCTGTTATCACTTCTGTGACTTTGTTGATCAAGACGACGAGTGGTTTCCTTGTGAGGTTCAGTGTAAGGAGGCCATCCGTTGGAGTCAAAATGGCTTATACACTGAGAAAGTTTGTAGGAGTCAAACGTTGTATAGCACAAAATATTCATAACGAGACAATACTTCTTCATTTATGTTCCACTACTTTGGCAAAACTAGTTGCACACCGGTACCGTCGTGTAGTTCCTCGTAGGTGAGAGGGTCAACGCCACTGACCAGGTAGGTCATCAGGGAACGAACGAGCCGTAGCAAAGAACTACGATCTATTCATCCTGGGACCAAGGAAGGTAAACCTAGGAGCAAGGCAGACTAGCCTGGGATCAAGGCAGGCTAGCCAGGAACCAGGGTGAGCTAGCCTGGGATCAGGGCAGCAGACTAGCCCCTAGACATTCGAGCAACAACATTTGAGGTATAAATAATGTCACAAAAAGAGTCATTAGTTAAGTATTCTCAAGAATTCGTCCATCATGTGTAACCTGCTCTCTGCAGGAGATTTATGCACTTTATGATAATCGTTAGAGTATGAAATAGGTAGTATATGACACGCCTCCCCAAGAATGTTGTACTCTAACCATTAATTACAACAAAAATTTTTTAAACATTATGAGAGCTCAAGAACTGCCCCACCGAGGATCATGACTGAAAATATTCTTCCTAGAAATCCTGATAAAGACAATGTCCGGCCGAGTGTTCTCAAGTGTTTGTTTACACAGGCGGGTCGGTTCCCACTCGGCTTGCGGGGACGGTGTCACTCGATGATTCCAGAGAAGGAAGGACCCACGACCTAGGAAAGAGATAACCCACGAACCAGGGAAGGACCCACGAACCAGGGTGGACCCACAAGCCAGGAGAGGCCACAAACCAGGTGAAGGACCCAAGTGCTAGACACCACAACTAGCCAGAGAAGGACCCGATACCCAGTGGCAGTGCTGGTTATGGTGGTATTCATGATGTTGGTAGAGATGTGGATGATTTTGATGGAGAAAGTATTGATGGTGGTTCTTGTGTTGATGGTGGTGGAGGCAACAGCTTAGATGATAGTAAAAGGTTGTGGTAATAGTGGTAGTTGGGGTGTAGGTGGGGGGGAAGGGTTATCTTGGAATGTAACGTAGGATCCCTGACGTCACAGGACCAGCTGCTGCACCTTAACCGAATTTCCAAACTTATTTGTTATGTGACCTGAGGACACAACACCGCCATGCTGACTTACGATCTCTTGGTACCCTAAGTGTTCAGGGTTGTAGCGGTTATTCATAATACCTGTGACAACCTATTGGCGTCGTGTGATATGGTGTTGTTTCTTAGCACTAGCAGTATATGGTCATGCTTCCGATTATACTGGAAAAAATATCACAAGGTTCTACCTAAAGGACACAGCAAACCTAGTAAGATATGTTCTCATAAAATGATGAAAATCTAGATTATCATTCACTGTTTGGAACAGCAGGATGGTTTTAGACTCTTGATCTGTTGATCCATCAGGTTGGTGAGGACCAGCGAGGCCACCAGTCCTGATACCCCAGTGAAGCCTCAACTCAGGCTCTGGTGACCGGTGGATCCAATGGCTGTTCTTCCTGCGAAGTGAACACTTGATGAAAATCTGGATCTCGTGTAGAGTCATTATCTTATCCTTCATTACGTTCATGGTCGGTCTGGGAGATTTCTGCGAATGTAGACTTCTTTACTGCTCACATGTGAACTGCCTGGTTTGTTATCTTCACGTGTAAACTTCTGAGGACATTTATATGGTAAGCCAATACTTGGAACAGGAACATGAAATAACATTAAGTTCGCGATCTTAAGTGTAATTTAGTTCCTTATAAGTAGTTGTGTTAATATTCCTACCTTGCTGTGGGAGAGAGTGGGAGCTGCTGACCTTAATAATGGGACTAAGTTATGTAAGATAACGTAAATTTTATTGTTCTCCACATCAAGACATGCAGATGAGGGAGAGGTTACCTTCTCCATGACACTGTGTCAGGCTTGGGCACCTTGGGGTAACGGGGTAAGGCCCCATCAGGGCTGGTGGCACTAACTGACCTGGTGAACATTATTGTGTAGTCTTGATGCTCCTTGTTATCCTGCTCAAGGTTAGTGTATGGCTGCAGGTGTGGGACGAGAGTCCTCACAGAGATGTGTTTAGCCAAAACACACACACACACACACACACACACACACACACACACACACGTTACTTACCATAAGCCTGCATAGGCCCACCCGGGGTCAGACCTGTACAGGAACGAATCCTTAGAGCGGTAATCGGCCCACAGCCATTCCCATCTGTTCATCCGCCACTCATCCACTGGACTCCATCCATGAGTGTTGGAGTGACTCAGCCTACCACCTCAGGTGTTCAACCCCACCATCACAGGCACTCAGCCCCAGCACTGCAGGATTTTAGCCCCACCACGAGTGCTCAGCCCCACCACGACAGGTGCCCAGCCCCACCACTACACGTGCTCAGTCCTACCACTGCAGGTGCTCACTCCTGCCACTATAGGTGCTCACCCACCATCACAGATTCTCAGTCCCACCACTACACGTGCTCAGTGCCGCCACCACAGGTGCTCAGCTCCTCCAATGCCCTCCATGCATTCTTGCCCCGTCATTTCTGCTTCACTACCCACTGTCGTCCCCTCACATTGGTCCCTCCGCTTCACCGCCATAAGTCACTATTGTTCTGGCGTCACAAGCGTCGTCCTCAGCATAACGTCGTCACCAGGTTCAGGATTTACAGTGCCAGAATTGTCCGGCCTTTGTGCGGCCTTCCAAGGCACTTGTGGCCGCTAGATAAGTTGCTCATGACCCGCGTCTCTCACTTTAGAATTTACTGGATATGTTCTGAAGCAACGCCGCCTTTTGGAGGATGATTCACGAGCTAAACTTGTGGTTTTCTTCTGTAGAAGGAGGTCATCGCCGGGGCAGTTCCTCACGGGTCGCTCCTACCAAAGCTTTGAACTGCGACGATAATAATCTGGGAGGCAGCCGCCACTGACGCCGACGCAGATTGGTCTGTCAACGTAAATTAGTTCCGCTAGACACGGAGGCCTTTGACACCGCGTCCCGGCCCACGGGGAGGACCTTAGGAGTACCTGGAGTAGGTCGACCAGGGACCTGAACTCTCAGGACAGGGATTAAATTATCATACGTACTTTAAGAGAACTCTCCATAATCCGATTACTTTCGTCCATAAAGATTCCACTTTCCTTGGAAATGATAACTGGATAACGCCAAAGCGAAAACCATACAGAAAAAATGTTAGGTAAAGGTAAGAAAAAACTGGGGACCCACCCTCAAAACTGGACACCAAGTGGTAGCGTACAAATCAGTGTAGCACACGCAGGATTGGTCAGTCTACTTTCTAAAAGTCCTGGACGAGGAATCGTCTTATGTTTTAGAAGTGCACGCCCCTGGCATACTGGGTACGGCATACACCCAGTATTGCCCCTCACTAACTTCTTTCAGTGACGGTGTCTTTTTGCCTAGAATGAGGCATTTCAAAATCATTGTTAGTATGAACACATAACTGGATGAAACGTTTAGTAACTTACGTGAAAATCCTTAAAGCTGGATGATTACAGAACAGATGACGAGAAACGCTGAAGTAGAAGTGCTGAGCGGAAGAACGAGTAACATTTGACCAGCATTGAACTACTGTCTTCGCCTGCCTCACACAGATTCCAGAAATTCTTAACGTTTCATATAACTTTAGAACTCTTATTGATTCTCAAATTCTCAGACCTTGTCATAATTTGATATATAAATCAAAAGCGATGACATCAATATATTGAAGCTGTCAATTATTAAGGCTGTGAACGTATGAATCGTAGGTAATAAACTGGAAGTTTACCTAGAGACACTAGTAAGTCTCAGCAGCTGTCATAAAGAGTGTGCGAGGTATGTGAGCCAAAGACGTTACTGTAGTGATGACTCCTCTGCTTCTTTATACTTTGAAAATTGTAAACAAGAACGTAGGAAAGAATATGAGAATATGGAGCGACTGTAGAAACCTCAGCTGGTCCTCTCCTCTGATAAGGTCGTTCTGTAGCAAGAATCACTATAAAGAGCGGCAGTAAAAGAAACCGGTTGTGGCCAAGTGTTTCGCCCTCCACACTTCCTCGGTCTGGCGTTATGACGTCATACGTCTATTTCTTAGGAACTCATGCAACTTTACTGGATTTTTCCTTCGTAGTAAACTTGTTTGGAGAGGTGTGAGGTAACAAGAGGGGATTGCCTGATAGGAAGTCCTTAAGGAAAAGTATTTGGTAGTCACTGTCTGCTGGGGAGCGGCTAGTTGGGTGTGTATGGGAAGGTGTGACTACAAGGGTGTTTGTTCAGGAATGTTCTCAGAAATAGTTTATTACGGAAAGAACACTACAGAGAGGACCAGTGAGAGTGTGTTTAAGCACATCCATCGAGGATCTGACTTGCAACTCCGTCTTTTCAAAAAGAATGTACATAACCATAAATGTGAACACTGACATTATCTGGAGAATGTGAACTACCACTAGTTTGGTCCTAGAATATACAAAGATGAACGTATAGCTCGATGTTCTGTAAAGGAGGAAGAAAAACATTTCCAAACAACAGACTGACTTCATAAATTAAACGGTGTTTACATTTTGAGGGTACATTATTTCAGTACGAAGTTAATCATGGCTCATATTTTCTATTGCTGTGGTAAAACTGAAGAATCACTGCAAAGCAAACAGACCAATTAGGTAATACAAAAGACTTTAACAGTCACCATGGTTGTCATAGCAATAGAACACGTAAAATATGATTAACTGAAATGGGAAGATGGATATACAACGTCCTAACACAGATTGCATCATGTTTTAAACCAAGCTACAGTGTGCCTGATACGTACATGGTAAACACAGCTGATTCAGTCAGTATCTATTCTTCACAAAAGTAAATGAAGTCACTGAGTGAAGAAATCATCATCAAGCATATAAAGGAAGCAGGAGTAAGTTATATCACAAGGGTTAGGTTGGGACGTGGTCACCTCTGCCACACTTGTTTGTTAACTCTTGACCAGGTTAAATCAGGACGGTACCTTCAAGCTGTCGATGATTTTATCTGTAGAGATGACCTTCTAGATACATAATCAAGGCTGGATTTCATTGGTCACATTTGTGTTATGTTACAGCCAGTTTATCTGGGTAGGTGAGTTTAAAATATTTCTCTTAACGTAAGTGGACGGTTGAATTCTGTTGTACAGCACATTTGCATACTAAGAGGGAATCTTATGGCTTCGCCCGAACAGGTCTGGCCAGAGATAGCCGTCCTAATTGTCCCATGTCCCTCCATGTTCACACCTTACATTAAAATTCTTTACTTTTTCGTTGCACCTCCCCGGCTGAGACCAAAGGCTGGTGTTTGCTCAGCTTCTCCACAGCAGCAGCATCCTTTTCTGTACGAGTTCCAAGCATCATACCATCAGTTTACAAATGTCATGATGAAGATGATTTATTGGACGCTCAAAAGAGCAGTTCTGGAACAGCTTCAGCCCACCTTCGAAAGTCACGACTCTCAAACTGTCATACAGAGTTGCCGCTCGGAGGGGAAACCATTTTATGTATTGAATAACAAGCAAATTACATGACTTGTAGCATCCTTCGTATGTTACTGGTAAACCCTCACATGGTGATTCAAATTGTTTATCAGTTCTTATACATTTCCAGTGTAAATATTTCTTGCTGCAATTTGTCAGCAACATTGGATAAATTAGAATTGTAATGACGCTTCCATCCACAAGTGATTATGTGGAGCTTTATGTCGTTGAAGCGCAGAGATCTTTAAAACATTTTGATCAAGATATACACCAGACACATTACTGCGCCCGCCATCCACAGCCAAGACCTGCAGACTATTCCATGGATTATCTTGACTGTTTCATATATCAGAGTTCAGCCTGTTTACGGCACGTCGCCGCTTATATACCACATCGGTCCATTTCATTCTACCGCATTTACGCCTCTCGCCCTCCTAAATGTTCAGGCCCCAATACCCTACAGCTCCTTTCATTCCCTACTTCCATCTCCTCAATCTTCCCCTCCAACCTCCTACCACCTCTTCTGATATGTAGATTCTATTAGTCAGTTTTTCCTCACTCATCCTCCATACGCCTGAACCATTTTAACACACTGGTCATCTCTCTCAATCATACTTCGCTTATTACTACTACACCTCTCTCTTACTCTGTCGCTCCTTATATGATCAACCCTCCTCACTGATATGTAGCCATTTCTTGTTGTGTTGTGATTTCTGGAGGAATGTATTGAACAATTCGAGTCATAACATAATTTCAAGAGGGAATTTCTATATTTTCACGAATCATAGAAATATAACAGAAACATCCTACGCAGAATCAGTACAGAGAGAGAAAGATGGGGATATAAGGAAAACATCAAAGATCTGGTTATCATAAACGAGAAATATGAACTCAAAGAACAAAATATATATATGGATTAACATTGACTACCGCTATGTTGTATGGTCATCAGCAAACAAGCTGAAGTGAATAAAACTGAGGAAATGGAATACATAAAAAGCTGCAATATATAGTCTTGACGGGAGAAAAATATAAATATTTGATGTTTCTTTTTGGAAGCAAATAGGATCAAAACCAAATGTATTGATGTCTAAAGCCTCTCATAAGAGATGAAAATGAATGATTAAGTATACTCAATGATAAAGTAAATTCACTATATTCTGGAAATATGCTGAAAAGATGCGGAACAAAAATATATGAATGCTTTATGAGAAAGATGGAGAAGCTAGTCAGGAAAATAAGAAATATCTCAGGAGACATCATAAAAGAACATCAGGTGGATGGTTAAGTGAAGCGCCTGACCAACATCCAACAAGAGCTCATGATCACAAAAGATGTCTATCTACTGAGTAAAAGAACGTAACAGTACAAGCAACATATGCTTTGAGCTCACCGTGTTGGAGCAAAATCTCGTCTTAAGTTCTTTTGGTTAGGTAGGTACTCATAGGTAAGTAGGTAGTTTTAGGTAGGTAGGTACTCTTACGTTAGTAGGTACTTTTAGGTAAGGTACTGTACGTAGGTAGGTACTCTTAGGTATGTAGGTACTCTTAGGTAGGTAGGTACTCTCTCCCCCTACACCGTAGCGAAGGTCGGAGGGGCGTGTCCAGTGTGTTAAGATAATTGGGTAATCTGGGTGTGCTGTCCTCACCAGCGCCGCCACCGTTACCGATCTGTAGCGGCAGTCCCACTCAAATCCCTCCCATTCCCCATCCCTGCCACAACCACTCCTCCCGCATTTCCCATTCCCACAACTCCACTTGCCACAGCATGACGGTGAGACCCCAAATGAGTTTTTTTTTTTTGAGTTATGTGGTCCCAGCTCAACATGACAATCCCCCGGCCCGCACACATCCTGGAGAGGAGATGGAGAGTGAGGGGGGAGAGACTCAACTGCAGTATATAAACAAAACCATCAGCTAACCTGAACCTACAACATGTGGTCACTTTCAGGACCGAAACCCACTCTGGGGAGTCATCTTGCTGATGATTTTAGAGGCTCATAGTGACGTCAGGGGTTCAGACTGAAGTCAGAGTTTTAGGCTAATGTTAATGTTTCAGAATAATGTCAGGTCCAGGGTGGCTGATGCCATCAAGGATTGAGAATCAAAGGCACTGACGCTCCTAAGAAATTCTACTTGAAATCGATTGTAGGTACAGGCTGATGGTTGCCTTACACACACACACACACACACACACACACACACACACACACACATACACAGGTCCAGAATAGCTGTGTGATAAGAGCCTGACGTCGTACATACATCATCGGCTGGAGACAATAAGGGCCGCCGAGTGACCAACCCTTGCCTTGCAACGGCCAGGCCACTGTGGCCAACCAGATCAACTCATGGCCGTGTGTGTGTGTGTGTGTGTGTGATGTATAAATGTTTCTGATGAAATCTCGTGCTTAATGGATGGAAGGGTTTCAACGCGTGATTTCAGGTTTTCCACCACCCCGACGGTGACACATAACCCCACTAGAGAACAGCGGTGGCGGCCTGGGCAGGCGCCCCCATCGTGGCGTCCAGAATCCCTAACACGGGTTCTGAAGGACCTACCTCCCCCACCCCAACTGCAAGTACTCACAACCTCACTGTATTGCGGTCACTGTGACTAAAGGAATCCCTGAAACTTCCTCAGCGAAGGTTGAAGGACGACCCCATCTGATTAGAGGAATGCGGAAGTTCATGAAATGAACCTGAGGTAGACATGTCCTGGTAACACTGACCTGACCGAGGTGAGGAAGTCGGGCGGCGTCTGTTGATGTAAGAGATGCTACAGGAGTACACTGCTCATCCCTTGTTCCCTCATCTCCTGCAAGCTAGCCAAGGCCAAGGGGTGCATAACGTTCTCTGTGCTCCTGATGTACACATATCTCCTGCCTGCCACCACCACTCGCCACAGTCGAGGGTCTGGCCTAACCCTTTAGTTGCACTCGGGATCTGAGGCAGCTGCACACAACCTGTAATGGCTCTGGAGGAACCAACTAAGATGGTAAGGGGTCTCGAGAGACCATATACAAGAGTATGAGGTTGGGTATAGCGAGATGTATTGGGTGAAGGTCCAGGGCATCTAACCATATTGGTAAGAGGCCTACAGGAGGCAGCTCCAGCACAAGGTCTGAAGGAACCAGTCTCAGCAACCAGTAAATCTCACCAACCGCAGCTCTAGATCAGGCAAAAACATCGTGATTCTATACTGACTAAAATCTCTTCCGGCAGACTTGCCGAACAACTGGCTGCCACGGAAGGCTGGCCTGGATGATGTGAGGAGAGATGATTGAAGCGCCAAAAGTGGCGGGATAAGAGAGTGAGGAAACAGCAACACGCACAACCATCATACACACACACACACACACACACACACACACACACACACACACCGTGGCCAGCCGTGCGGCTGTGATGGAAGGTCTGGGAGGCACAGGAAGAAGGACTCACTGTACTCTGTAACTGTATGAGTGACTGATGGACTCATTGACCAGTAGTGTAGGAAATTTCTCTCTCTCTCTCTCTCTCTCTCTCTCTCTCTCTCTCTCTCTCTCTCTCTCTCTCTCTCTCGCTCTCACTCACTCACACACACACCCACAA
>JAUUDZ010040826.1:0-10735 GCA_032361705.1 Panulirus versicolor
AATCTTCAACCTAAAGTTGAATCCGGCTGAGCCTTTCGATCCTGTTTCTAGTGTGCGTTTGTGTATACGTTCACGAGTCTCTTAGGTTACGAGACCTGGCCTTGGGTTGACGAGAGCACCATCATTAGAGTATTATCAGAAGTTAAACAATCGATCAAATCTGGCTTTTTTTATTATCTTTTTTTGAGGTAACTCGAAATACAAATTCAAGGTTAAAGTTTTCTTGATTCTCCGGAAATGCGACTATATTATGACTACGACATCCATGAAGCAACTAAATGTGTCTCGAGTTTGTTAAGCCTTAAGCCTCCCACTGTTTCGTGACAATAGTAAGTAGTAAATCATCGTACGTCAGGCAGCGCAACGTGGTGAAATATTGTACCACTGGTTCCGGGATGGCCACCATTAGTCGGGCTCTCGCACCTCCTCGGCTTGAGGAACGGCCACCACCTCTGTGAATTTCTCAGATTCTTTCCCCTTAAAGAAAATAATTTCATTTCAGAGTCTTCACATTATTCTTATCCAATATATTTCGGTGGAGGAACCGCCATTATTTTTGACACTATTTTCTAATGTGCCGATTATTAACGTATGTTTCCTCATGAAAAAGGGAGGATATTACGTGGCTGACATTTAGTCACCTGCTATTTTCCTTTTTTCCTCCCCCCTCCCCAGTACCCCTCCATTTTCCGGTAACTACTTTGTATCTCATTACTTTTCTCCCGTTTCCCCTTCAGATGTCTTATGTCTGGTGTGTCAGACTGTCTCAGATGACAGTCTCCTCTTTAAGTCATAACCTAATGTTCCCCCAAGTAGACGTTCGTGTCTCTCTGCTCCTCCTCCATGTTTCCCCTTAAGGCCTTATGCCTCGAGTGTTTCCAGCTGTGTCCCTTCCCGTCTCTCCTCTGGTTGCTGGACGCTCCAGCCATAGCTGGTCTTGGGTCTATGTTCCCAGACTTTCCTGCTATAGTTTTAAGCCTTTCAAGATGCAATTTGCTTCGACTTTACGCTGTCCATCTCTTCCTCACAAGTCCCACATATTCACTCGCCTAAAAGACCATTCTTTCCTCAAGTAGATGACTCAGATATCTAAAGCGGTAGTATCTTTATGTCACTCCTCCACTCTTCTTGCCGCCACTTTATCACCTCAGTTAACTAATCCACAAAATATTTCTCCTCACCTCCTCAAACTGTTACTTGTCTGCATCAATAGGTCACAACTCAGTTTCCTGTTTCCAGTTACCCTTGTTGTGTCCTTCACCTTCGCGACTTCAATTTTTCTCTTTGATCAGGGCTTAGGAGGACACCTTGGGTAATTGGTTTCCCATATCTGAGCATGATTCTCAACAAAACAAGATACAGTACAATGATTTCATTTAGACTGTCTTGGGTACCTCCTTCCTACTCAATCCTCTTAAGGTGTTATTTTCAGAAACGTATCTTAGGGATTCCTTGTGAATCTGAGCAGCAACAACAAAGCCACATTCAGCACTGAAGAACCTGGCGTTTATGAAGATCCTCCTTTTTCAGTATGAGCTGCCAGTGAATATCAGCCAAGCTATGGTCGATATTCTTTACTCTGCAAGATACACACGCTTGCTGTCCCTAGCAGTGCAGTTAGTGATATTAGATTCTGCCCATATTTACCTGTCTTACAAACACTGAATCTTTAAATGGATATGATTTTGACATACTTGATACTGGGATCAAGAGAACTGTGGCACTGCAGTGAAATAGCCTGGGCAAAACAGAGCATACCCTGACGAAGAGTAGAATTCTGCAGAGAACATCCTTCTCATATCAGCTTCACTCACTGCGCTGGGAGCATGTACCACAGCATTATGAACTGATACTTTAACCGACCGAGAACTGCTTCCTCCACACTTGCAACGTACTCACACCGTACGTTGTACGCACGGGATTATCACGTATTATTTCTATCCCCAGTTGTCTCTTCATATGTGACATGCAGTGTTGTCCCATTGATGCCTCAATCTCCACCAGAAAATGACCACAATGACGTAACTCAAGACAACTTTTGGGATTACCCCTCTGATTAGAAAGTGTATATATCAGACGTATACCTCATTTACGTACTGGCCGTCTTCAAGATATGTACATGGTCAGTGATGTAGTCAAAACGAGTTAGCAAACTGAAGAAGAAAGAAGAAGGAAGCACTATTGACATTAAAGGCATGTTTCCTGTTCATCATATCTAGCATCACTGACCAGGTCAAACGTCAGTCGTAAAGATAGGACACGATGGCCCTTGGCTTCCATGAAGGTTTACCGGATGAAGGTCAAATTCTTTTCCTTCTCTCCCGCAGGCGGTTAGGTTAATTCATTTCACCACATTCACAGCGGGTATTTACCTTGGTCACAGCGACTCTATAAGGCAGTGGTCTTTTTCTATTTCTTTGCCATATTTGGGCCAGTGTGATACATTTAGACTCCCTGTGGGTGCTTCCTCTGGCAACACACACAGTATAAACTCCTGACAGAAAATGGCTTTAGCAACATTGTCGTTGCAGACCACCTGTGTCAGCATTTTCTTTGAAAGCACTGACACCACGGACCACTGAAGGGTCTTTTCCTTGGCCGCAGTGACCACTAGGAGATGCATTTTAGTCACACTGGCACAACAGACCACAAATGAATGTTTCCTGTAGTCACATTCACAGTGCAGAACACTGGAGTGTTTGGCAGTCTCTGTCTTAACTTTATCCCTTCATAAATTGATGTTCTCTGACAACTCAACTCATTCTAATGTTCTCTCTTCCACTTTGTTTTATCTTATTTCACTTCATTCTTTTTTACCTATAGCTTTACTTCTAGAGGCAACTGTCCTTTCTTTCGTACTCACTTTTCTCGGTCGAACAGATGGAAGCTTCGTTTCTCTGATTGTCTTCCCTCCACGCCGAATTCCTCTGCAAAGAGCAATCATCACATTTTCACATTTCTGGTGATTGAAGGCGATTTCTGAATTTGAGCTCGAACTCATATTTCATTTGAGTTCATCGTCTCGTTTTCGTGCCCGCATGTGTGACTGAAATGACTAGGGAAGACGAACGTAGAAATTTCATCATGCGCGATATAGAATAACATATCAGTCAGCTCTCGCTTATATATCGGGAAAATATTTACTGAGAGAGTACGTAATGTATGCCAGCAGATGCGTATCACCCAGTCACACTAGCGTCTCTACAGTGATCGATATGGAATTATTGTAAACTCTTATTGTGGAAGAAGCTGGTCACAGTCCAACGATGACACACTTGAGGCAAGGTACGTCAGGGAGAACCAGTCGCCTGCAGTAGACCAAGAAGGTAAGAACGATGCCCATGTGACAAATCAAGTCATGCTGTGTCAGGAGTTGCTCAGTCTGGCCTTGGCCTATCGTCACGTCTGTGTGAGGGTTTTCTAAATACTTCACTAAGTAGATAATGAATGTTATGTTCGACATTAAGATGTCTATTCTTTTTTTCTCATAGTGACCGACATGGTACGAGCAAACAACAATCCCCAATCAAGGCCACCTTGGGTGAAAGACAAAATAAGCTAAAAAAACGAAAAAAGTAGGAAATTAATCAGGGCTCTTCTGACCGTTTTAATTATAGTATATTTTATAAATGATCTCGCGAGGAACAGTTTGTAATGGCGTAATGTTACGACAAAATATGGAGATCATTTCCTTTCGTTCTCTCTCGTTCATTTGAAATGAATATCCACAGATGCGTGAGCCAAGGATTGAGTTTTTTTGTAGGTCATGTTCCTCATCACCATCCTCTTATTTACCACAGTCACCCGTCCCGTCTCCCTCCTCTCCCTTCCGCCAGTCACATGCCTCGTCTCCTTCCCCTTTCATCCCCAGTCACCCGCCTCGTCTCCCTCCTTCCCCAAGTCACATGTCTCGCCTTCTTCCTCTCCCTCCCCCAGTCACCCTCTTCCGTTCCATAGTCACTCGTCTCGTCTCCCACCACCTCTTTTCCATCTTCCCTCACTTCCCCAACCTCTTTTCCTCCTTCCTTTCACGACCAATTGCTAATAACTTCCGTAGAATATATTGAAATTCAAAAGGCCTTTCCAGCAGATCATCAGGCGGGACAGGAATGCTGGCTGACTCTGAAATAGTATCAGCTTGGATGTTCCAGGAAGGAATGGAATGCTGGATGACTCTGAAGTTGCATCAGTTGGGATGTTCCAGGTGATACTGGATTGCTGACTGATTCTGAAGTAGCATCAGTTGGAAGTTCCAGGCACACACTGGAATGCTGACTGACTGAAGTAGCATCATTCGGGATGTTACAGGCGAGACTTGAATGCTGATTGATTCTGGAGTAGCATCAGTTGGATGTTCCAGGCAGATACTGGAATCTTGACCGACTCTGAAACCATCGTTTGGGATGTTCCAGGCGGGATTGGAATGTGACAAACTCTAAAGCGTCGTTAGTTGGGATGTTCCAGGCGAGACTGGATATGCTAACTGACTCTTTAGTAGCATCAGTTTCAAGTTACATAAACATGACTCTCCCTCCCCCTCCCCCAGAAAAGAAATGATAGAAGAACAGAAAAACTCTTTCCTTCATGGTCATTTAATACCGTAACATTTGTCATTTCTTGACTTTCTCTTCTAATGCGTGAAATAGTATCCTTTTTTGTCATATCTTTATGTCCAAAGCGTAAATCTTTGGATAATTCTGTTTGATGGAGTTTTTGCTATGCACTTTGTGAGTGATTTTGATGGCTGGACTATTGACGAAGATTGAAAGTTTATGCAGCAGCCTGGTATTGGATGAAGGTGAGGAGAGCTTACGCAGCTGCCTGGTATTGGGTGAAGGTGAGGAGAGGTTATATAATGGCTGGTATTGGGTGAAAGTGAGGAGAGGCTATATATTGGCTGGTATAGGGTGAAAGTGAGGAGCGGTGGTGTAGTAGCCTGGTATTGGGTGAAAGTGAGGAGAGCTTATGTAGTGGCCTGGAACCGGGTGAAGGTGTGGTTGACCACACCAGAATAATGTACTGCGACGCGAACTGATAACACTGTGCTTTATATGGATTTTAGTGTAGCTACGTGTGTCTGGCCCAACTACTGGACGACCGAGAAGCGATCAAGTCTTTGAAGCGAAAGGAAAATGGCCGATCGTAAATGAATTTAATGATAAGTATCAACACTGGCACAAGTATTAGTATTGGTATCAATATTATTTTGTGTGTGTAAAATTACTTTCCTCTTTTCATTGGTTGTTTCATGTATATGCCCCTGAAGTATTTACCCTTGAGTTCTAATGAAATCATGTATATTTAATGTTGCATGCATGATTATAATTGTTATTTGTTACACTGTGTGACTCTTTCTCCTATCTTCTTTGTGCCTTTTGCTTGTCCTCTGATTATCTAGATTACATAAAAATCAAACGTTAGTTATCTTCTCTGTGATTTCGAGTTTATCAATTTTTCCATATTCGTGCACCATGATTTCTTTTTCAAATGTATTTTCGCTTTTGGCTTTTTATGTTCTCTTGATCCACGTCAGTTTATTCCTATATTGCATGACATATGAGATCTAGTCATGGGGCTGCCAGTTGCATATACCAAGATCTGGACAAGCAAGACGGCTACTTAGTAGGTTAAGAAAACAGGAGTGACTGACACATGATACACAAACACACACACACACAATAAACTGTATCACACGAAATATAAAACGAAAATCAAGGAGGAGTGACTGAACATCATATGTTCAATTGCTATGGCATCAAAAACAAGAGATTATCGAATGATAAAAACAATGAAACAGAAAAGAAAAACGGAAGTGGGAGGGGTTGTTGCAGACGCAATATAAAAAACGAGAATATATGATACCAAGGCGAAGGAGGCGTAGGTCACAGCAAAGTAATGAAACTATGAATATCAAAGGAAAGAGGGCTCTCGGCTGCAGGATTATGATAACATCTTATATCAGGGGGGGAGAGAGGGAGTTTAAGGCACAAGAGCAAAATAATGAAACTATCTAATAATGGTGGGTACAGCAAGATAGTAAAAACTGTATGATATCAAGGGGAAAGGGGGGTCTAGAGCACAGCAAAATATTGATTATATATATCAAGGGGAAGAGGATCTTGGACACAGCAAAAAAATGAGACGATAGGATCAAGGAGTCTTAAGAGGGTCCAGAGCACAGCAAAATATCGAGACTATGCAATGTCAAAGGGAAGAGGATGTACGGCAGAGTAGAATAACGAGAATACCTATAACATCAAGGTGAAAGGAGTCGAGCAAAAAGGGACATAAGGAGAATATACAACATCAATGAGGCCTGACTCAACAGCTGTTGTCGACGGCGGAAAATTGTATTAGGCTTTCTACTGTGGACCAGTGAGACGGCAGTTTCTTATCTGTATTATCTCGTAGTTGGAGACAATGCTGTCAAAAGGGAGTACCTGTCCATGAAGATTTAATTATTCTTTTTCGATAAGCACCTTAACAGCTGCTGATATTATGCCTCCTACAGGAGAAAAAAGGAACCTATGCTGGAATGATCTTGATAAAGCTATATTACATATAATTATCGGCTTTCAGGTTAATTGCTCGTCCCTCTTCAATGTAAGTCTAGAATAAGTTCATCATGCTGTGCTGGATATTACCTGGTCCTCTTTGTTACTATTCAGATTGAGGTAATTACTTGTCTCACAATCGTTCCATCACTGCTCGTGATAAAAAGCACAGCTGCTGATAAGGTATTAGCTCTAGAGTCATTGAGTTCCTTGAGAATTATTCGAAGTTGGTGGAAATATAACTCTTTTATGTTAGCTGAGGTAGCACGGGGAACTGAATGGCCTTATCAAGACCATCTCATTAGCACGATGGATATACATATATACCTTACCCTAAGCAAGATAACTAGTTCATCGACCAGCCCCTGAAGGGAGGATGAACAGCTGGCTTGACTGTGGGCCGATTGCTACGACTAGGATTCGAACCTATGCAGGCCCGACCCCCCGCGGCCTGTGAATGCATCACAGTCACTTTCGCCAAAACCACTACAAGATATCATACCTTATCATACCTTGTGTTTACCCCAGGGAAACATCCAAATACAGATAATTAGACTATCAATTGTGAGCGTAATTTAGAGAATTTTGTCATATAACTGTAAGTAAAACTCGGCCAAGAGTTTCACTCATTCTACAGCACCAATTGTGAATCACTGTAGTAGAGAGTCAAAGCCTGTCATTATCTGTTAACACTATCGAGTCTTTTCTGGACATATCTACAACATTCCATACCTCACTGAACACTTAGAGTAGTAGAAATTCTATTCATCTACAGTTAACACGAATAAGAGTAATGATTGGAGAATGGTCATTGTCTCTCATCTTGGATAGTTCGAAGCTGCATTTGAGCTATATGGCTCTGCATTCAGACAGGACTCGCATTCTTCAGTAAACGTGTAATGCGGAACTTGAAGTATTCGTTGACGGATTCAGACCTTCAATACACATTACCACACCGGTGGTCAATCCTGCAGGAAGCGGCGGTGTGCACAGCATCACAGACATCGTCCTGTCTGGCCATTCATATTTAACGATATCGATAAAGAAAAAAAAAATGATTTCCTTTCATACGTCATACGTCCTCAAAGCAAGAAGTACAAAAGGAAATACAAGGGAATTCAAACAGCGACAGAAGACTGGGTTCTCCGACACTTTGGGATAAGGGAAGGCATCAAAAATTCATAGATTAGTGAGGTAAGTAAGAATATATAGCAAGTACTCCCATATGAGCGGAAGACATTAGAAATTCACAAATTAGTGAGGTAAGTAAGAATATATAGCAAGTACTTCCATATGAGCGGAAGATATCAGAAATTCACAGATTAGTGTGATATGTAAGGATATATAGCAAGTATTTCCGTAAGAACGTTAGAACAACGAAGTGTCAGAGCTGGAGGCGACCATGAGCAAGATTAAACTTAATACCTATTCAAAAATCCTACGTTCACTGTCAGCTTTTAAGGCGGCATATCAGCTGGTCATCTTTACATGAGGTGTGGAGCGGTGAGAACCAGACGCCTGCCCCACTACCTGCCAAAAAACTCACCTTCTTCCAGCAAGCTCATGCTTCCGCGGCAGAAAAGTCTTGTTTATTCC
Organism: Panulirus versicolor; assembly: GCA_032361705.1. Lineage (NCBI taxonomy): Eukaryota > Metazoa > Arthropoda > Malacostraca > Decapoda > Palinuridae > Panulirus > Panulirus versicolor. Next base: position 8,151 of record JAUUDZ010040826.1, read on the forward strand.
AATTTCTCCTTCCAAGACCTTGACCTCTTTAGCAGCAGGTCCCGACTGCTTCAGAACTTTCCCCCCTTCCCCCTGAACTCTGGCTGCAACTCTACATTCCTGCTTGATCCTCGGATATATGAACGTTTTTTCTTTTATCAGTCAAAGCAAAATTGCTGAAAAAAAAAAAAAAACTGCTCCACTGAGTTACCTGTGAGGCAGTTCCGACTGAGATTCATAACAGACTAAGCCACAGAGAAGGGCAGTAGATGTCTCATTAGTGTTGATTGCATTCGTTTCGATCTGTGAGGTGTTGCACGGACCACTATATTTGTTTATGTACGACGAACTGATGAACGTATTCAAATAATCATGTATACATGAAATACATTTCAGGGACACACACTTCACACGTTATGTTTGAGGTAGTGGTAGAATATGTGTACATATACATCAGCCATGCAATGCAAATACAAAAATACAGACAGAGACATACGGATAGACAGACAGAGAGACAAACCCATGAGTTTACAGTAGGTGTCATGAAATACAGAGTGTCTAATGTCTAAATGTGACAGAAGATGTAAGAGCGTTCATTTTCTATCACAGTCTAAATAGACACGTAGCTGATCACCCAGTAATTCGATATTAGATATTAGCTTTACATGTCACTGATGAAGCGTATGCATGAACTCTGATTATGAGATCATAGATCACAGTCAAGGTCAGTAGATCATTCCCGGGTAGATGTGGAAGTGGGTTGATCACCTCGGCTGAGAGATATCTTGTCAGACAAGAATTCGTGGAAAATAATGGCTCAAGCGAAGGTCAAGGATTTTGAGACGGGAAGTGTGGTATTTCCTTTTTGGCCTTCATTGGCTTCAAGAGATGGTTCAGGCAGTGACCTTTCCAAGGGGAGGTTAAAAGAATGTAATTCCAATTGCCAGTGAGGGAAAAGTAAAGTTCGCCATCCGATGTCCGCCACCCCTCCTATGCTGACACTATATAAATCGTGTCCATCAGAGGAACGCCAGCAGACGCTACTCGCCATCTATCCTAATATGAAGCTTGTAAGTACAGAGGAAGTTACCTAGCGGTTCTAATGTGGTTTGTAAGTTGTGAGGAAGTTATCTAGCGGTTCTAATGTGGTTTGTAAGTTGTGGGGAAGTTATCTAGCGGTTCTAATGTGGTTTGTAAGTTGTGAGGAAGTTATCTAGCGGTTCTAATGTGGTTTGTAAGTTGTGAGGAAGTTATCTAGCGGTTCTAATGTGGTTAAGTAGTAGGGAAATTATCTAACATTTCTAACATGAAGTCTGTAAGTAGTAAGGAAGTTAGCTAACAGTTCTAACGTGGTTTGTACATAGTGAGAAAGCTACCTAACTCTTAAGACTAACGTGAATTTGGTACATAGGGAGGCAGTGACCTAACATTTCTAAAGAGAAGTTCGTAAGTAGTGAGGAAATTACCTCACATATCTAATTATAATCCTCGTTATGTATATGCTTTGTCTATTGTTACCCCTAAGTGCTCTCACAGCAAAGAACAACCTTAATGTATCGAAGTTTATGATATATGAAATAAGTTTATGATGCATCTGCATCATGAAAATCAATATTCATCAGAGATGTATCATTCCTCAATCTTGGTAAACCTGATGTTGATAACTGCACATCATGTTCCTCGACATGCTATTTGCGGAGCACTGATGAAATCACCGTGTACAGCTGTGGTCACATGCTAATGGTGTATGTATGTCTTCGCCTCACAGACGTCACTTCTCCTAGTCCTCCTGCTGGGGGTGTCGGCGGTGATGAGTTCTCCCGACCCCACTAAGTATAAAAAACGCGGCCGAGGCGGTGGCTACTCGTCCCATGTTCATGTGATCCCCGTACCGGTCTACTACGGAGGTGGTGGTGGCTACGGAGGCGGTTATTACGGCGGTGGAGGCAGCTACGGAGGAGGTTATCACGGCGGTGGAGGCGGCTACGGAGGAGGTTATTACGGCGGCGGTGGCAGCTACGGAGGAGGTTATTACGGCGGTGGAGGCGCCTACGGAGGAGGTTATAGCTACGGTCGATAGGTTGACCAGTGAGGTCCAGGGGCGGCGGCCTGCCCCAGTGAAATGGTTTCTCAGGCACTTCATTTTCTCCTACAACTCTTCTAGATTATATTATTATTTATTATAATAACTAACCACCAGAGAACTTTTTATAGACTAATGTCAATACATCAAAGTTTCATAAAGAAAAGAGGAGAAGAATCTTCGTGTCTTTATATACCCTTGAAACCTTCTTGTTTCATTTTCTCTGCACACAGTGCGAGCGTTTATAGATTAGACACCCGCAGAAGTGCTCATGCCTTCGACTGCGGGATAACGACCCCTGGCTTTCGATAACCAAGTAGCCAACCAACTTCTCTACAGAACGTTTGGAAAAACTGAATCATATCAAATGTGCTTAACTATGTACGACTGTCGAGATGGGGTTTCGCACTTTGTTACCTCTAGATTTCTGAAGATCTTTTTTCACCTCACACACACACACACACACACACACACACACACATATATATATATATATATATATATATATATATATATATATATA
>JAUUDZ010040837.1:0-10734 GCA_032361705.1 Panulirus versicolor
ATACATACAATAATCCTTAAAATCATTTTTAGTGGCACGCAGTGCGGCCACATGAGGCAACCACCCAGACAGGGAACACTGGCAGATCTCACACACAAGGAGCCAGCCACCCGTGGGGTCAGCAGGCACATAGTGGAGCACACGCGCCACCTCCCACCTTCTGTGGCTTATGAGCAGCCATTTTCTTTACAAACCTAATGCGAGGCCAGTCGGTTAAGCGTATGTTACTACCACAATTCTTCCCTCTTAGGATCTGACACTTGTCAAAACTGGGGAGAATCCTGCGCCAGGCAGCACCACCAGAGCCCCAGCCCCCCATTCCCCCACACCCCCTAAAAAAAAAAAAAAAGCAACTGCAGGGCGCGTCTGCAGTCTCTCCTCCCCCCCCCCTCCCTCTTCCTCATCCTCCTCATGCAGAGGCAAGCAGGAGCCACACCCATCTCATCAATATCCAACACTCGTCTCCAGTCGACTCACTACACGACTCATGATACCTTACGAACTCATAATGTGAGTCAATATACTCTTCATACTATCATTTGTATGTTAATATGTTCACACTACATGTTTCCTACACTGTGTGTCATACTGCTCCTCACACTACGTGTGTTCCTACACCTGTTACATCACACTGCCCCCTTACACTGAATGCATCATCTAGTGTATCTTACTAAGCATCATAACCTGTGTGATCTGGTATAGATCTTTCACCAAGGTAAGGGAGTACAAGGAGAAAGCCAAGCTGTGGTGTCGGAACTTCACTGTACACCGTCTGGTCTGGCCAACCCAGATCCCCCCAGGCTGAGCCATTTACCTGATGATGAAGACGACTCCCCGTCTGCACTCATGCTGAGGAGGGTAACATTTCCATGAGAAGGTGTCGGAGGGAGCAGGTACTAAGGTACCACTGGTAACTAGTGCCTATTTTACTCCCGCACCAGGTAACCACTGGTAACTAGTGCTTGGTTTACTCCCGCACCAGGTTACCACTAGTAACTAGTGCCTGGTTTACTCCCACACCCGGTTACCACGGGTAACTAGTGCCTAGTTTACTCCCGCATCAGGGTGCCACTGGTAACTAGTGCTTAGTTTACTCCCGCACCAGGGTACCACTGGTAACTAGTACTTGGTTTACACCTGCCCAAGGTAACAGGGTACCACTGGTAACTAGTGCTTAGTTCACACCCACACCAGGTACTTGAGTATTACCGGTAACTAGTGCCTGGTTTACACCGGCAAGAGTACCAGCTCATACGTAGGGACGCTTCCCCCAGGGAGGGTAAAGGAGTCACCAGTTTTATAACACAACACTGAACACATCCCAGACATATCCACACCAACAACACTCGCTGGATAACCCAATAAATTGTTACACACGTCACCTATAACACCTGACTCTAAAATCATTGTTGTCTACAAAAGGAGAGAGTGTGTGTATACCTGGCTCTAGTTCCTGCTCTCGCTAGAGTCATGTTATGATACTGAATTTGTTTCCTTACGATACACACACCACACACACACACACACACACACACACACACACGCGCGCGCGCGCGCGCTTGTGCTGGCTCCTCCCATCAAGCGAACCATCATCTTCCTCCCAGAATCTTCCCCTCTCCCAGTAATCTCTCCACTCTCAGAGATTGGGATCTACAACCACCTGACGAGCTCAAATTGTTCCCCTGATGCTTTTATTAACATCCTTGTAATTTCATTACCTTTTTTTTGTAAGCTACAGAGCTTCATAACTGCACCTCTAATAAACCGGATGATGAATTTCTGAAGTTTCAGCTGTCTCTGCAAAGTAATGCCCATAAGGTTATCCGGCATCCTAAACAATATATATATATATATATATATATACATAATACGCAAGGCACACGTACTATATATAACAGCAGTGTTCCTCTTCACACAATATTAAAAAACGACAATTGTGTCGTATGTTAAACTTATCTTTCTGCAGGTCGGCGTAGCTACGTTAGTTTGCGTTTTCTGAGGTACATCATTTTCTGTTCCCATACATCGCCAGTATGTTAATAAGTCAGTTGTCGGTTGCAAACAAGTGTCCTGATCCTCTTTCGTCTCGCTACACTCGAGCGTATCAAAAAAAGGTCATGTCACACCTAAAACATTTAGGCCCATCTGCAATTCAAGCAATCATATATACTTTTCAACCACCCCTGGCCACACAACAATATCCCTAACATCTGGTAACCTGCCAACATAATACCAGTCCGAAAACCATCTAAACCATACAAATCTCACTCCTATCGCCCTATATCACTTCTAATCTCAAAATCTAAACTCTGAAATAGTGACCCACAAAAAATTACTTCTAATCTTATGGATCTATAAACTCTCAAAAACTGACCCACACACACACACAAAATCAAACAAAATATCCCAGTCTCAACCACACAACATATGGCTACAGACTCAACCACCCTACACAATGATATCACAAAATATATTCTAGATGGCTTCAACCAAACACAGGCCCCCTTCCTGCACAGTACTAGTGGCAACAGACATCAACAAAGCATTCGACAATGTCTCCCGACACATCCTCACACAAAAGATAGTACTTAACTTCACCCTCCTCAACAATGACAAAAAGTGGCTGGTTACTTTCGTAGCCGGCTGCCATGCCATTCACAATGGTTCCATCAATAAAACATTTAACCTCTACAATAAAATCTCCCAGGAAGCAGTTCTCTCTCCAACTCCCTTCCGACACGACCTCCCTATTACCTTCAGCAAACCACAACATGAAAGTATTTTCAGAAGCAAACGACCACAGAATCACATCACAACAGCCTGACCCAATATTAGCAGCAACAAACATGCATCACCACGTTACACACACTTGGAACAATATGGTGCAACCGCCCAGGACGCAATGTCTGTATTGCAACGAATCCAGCTCACACCCTCCAGTCACTTTGAATGGGCAGGGAATACCACTAAACAATATATCAACCATTCAGGTCATCACATGCGACACTTGTACACATGACATTCACTCCACACCAATATCATCACCACCAAAGCAATCAGGACAAGAAAAAAGAATCCCTTAACATCCTTTACAAAACAAATCATCCACTCTACACTACACAGTACACTCGATGAACCATTGGCTGCCTAGTAACCATGCGCACACTACGCCTACAAGACAAAACAGATCCTCTCCATACAACGCCAACTCAACATGCTCAGCAGTCCTCCACCCTCCCCAAACCACTCCACATAACCTAACCAAAAACCTCCAGGTAGAAAGAAGAAGCTTACCCTTTTACACTTCAGCAAGGTCTACTCACTGATAACCCCCACACCCACACACCACCACTACCAACAACAACAACAAATATAACACTGACAAAGCACAAAGAGACTGAAATAACACAAAGGGCGCTAAACAAACGCCCTCCCAGCTCACGCCTTAAAAACTCCAACCCATCAGACATACTACCCAGCAGAAGCAACCTTCTCCAGGCAAGCGCGGGTCACACGTTCCGTCTACGCTGCAGCCTATCATCCATCACTACAGCTGCAAAAACACCATTTCAGTATACCGCCACGACCCTTCATGTCCACGATGCATCCACCACACCAACACAAGGAGCATTTACTGCTCGACTGTCGTGCACACACTGCACACAGACGCACACACATCACAACACTGTGGCCTATGGTCCCAGCAGGAGCCTCATGGACATAAGAGGAGACTCCTGGGGCATGAAGTGTGTGTGTTGTGTGTGTGTGTGTACAATTTAGCACGACAGTAAGTTGAACTACCATAATATGCCCACGCATCGTAAGCCGACCAAACTCTAACATATGATACACACAGGAAAACCCCACCTGGAAGAATTACGACGACACATTTCCTGCTAACAACACTGCCACGGCCGCATTATATCCTTTTACAGACACGAAATGGGAAATTCCACGCACGAAAAAAAAAAAAACATATCATTCATCATTCTACTTGTGTCATTCTATTTCTAGACTTGTCCACTTCAACTGTAGAAATAAGTGTATAACTAACAGAAAAGCCTCCTTAAGACGGGAGTGTGAAGACAATGAAGAAATAGCCGTTGAAACGTGACACTAGTTTTGCAACATGTCTCGTATCTGTGCTTCAGTGATCCAGTACGAAGTATGAGCTAGGTTGTCTCAATACTCCGTAGTGAAGCATGAGTCACGTTGTTTCGGTGCTCATGAGTGAAGCATGGGCCAGGTCGTCTCAATGCTCCCGACTGGAACATTGGTTGTCTCAATTCCCCTGAGTGAAGCAGTGTAAGGTTGTCTCAATGATCCGGAATAAAGCATGGGTCATGTTATCTCTATATATCAGATTAAAACATGGGTCGTTTTCTCAAAGCCCCGAACTGAAACATGGGTCCGGTTGTCTCATATAGAGTGAATCATGAGTCTGGGTGTCTCATGTTCAGGAGTAAAGCATGGGTCAGACTGTCTCAGTATTCCGGAGTGAAGCATGGGTCAGACTGTCTCAAAGCTCCAAAATGGATTGAAGAGTTGAAGTGCGGGACAGAGATATACCTAAACATGTCAAACACTGGACGAGATAGAAGCATATCTGTAACACATCAACATGAAACAAAGCTTTTCCAATAACCACCAATTATAACAAAAAACTGCATACACTTCACCAAAATTTAATACACTACACAAAAGCAAATTGATAAGAAATATGAACTTTGCCCAAAAATCACTCACGAAATATTTCGCGACCAGAGAAAACGGAGACCCGCTACACTACAACACACCAATTCATGCCTTATCACACATGCTAACACACTTACTAAACCACTTGATCAATGGTATACAATGCCACAACCTGATATCACTTTATCCCTAGAACACCATCCCAAACTTCCCCTATACTTCACAATTCCCTTTATATCATCCTACACCCGCATTATACCACCTTCCTTTTATATAATACATCATCATTATACTACTCTTCCTAGCATATCATCCCACTCACTTACAGACTACTTTACCCTACTTACAACAACCCACACCCCTTATCATATTTCACCCCTGGCTTATCATCTTACACCCTCATTTTAACTCTAGCATTTCATCCCATACCCTTCATTTTGTCCCAGTTACATCATCTCACACTCACTTGGTATATTAGCTCACAATTCATATCACGTTTTCCCCCTGGCTAAAACACCTTAATAATTCATTACAGCACCTCATCCCGGGAATATCGCCTCATTCATTATAGTTCTACCATTTCATCAATGGTACACACGTCCAGAATACTGTTTGTTCTACAGTCAACCAACCACACCTTCACGAAAAGAAAATGTGCTGATAGTGACTTTTATTAATGAATATTACTGGTCCTTACACAAAAGCAATTACAATAACTTTTCTAACTCAACCTTCCTCCACTTCAGGTCCTTAATGCCAATTATCTGGTATACCACCTAACGAACATAGCATCACTTCATTCCCAGTATACCCGTTATCAATAACCACTTCTATCCTGAGTATAATATTCCACTCGTAACATTTTCTTCCTAACATCTCACTGTCTCTATAACCACTTTGTTCCTGGCGTACCATCCTATATATACAGTATATAACTTCAATCTTTATATAACACTTTGTAAAATCATGATACGAATCTGCCACTTGGTACACCATCCCACACACTTATTATTCCATATTATCCTCGACACATCACTCTCAACACACATCAGCAGTATAATCCCTTCATCCATAATGTAACAATGAACTTTTTGCTGACGGACTTAACTACAAGGTACAAACCCATATAATCATTCTACGACTTCATCTCGTTTATCACTCGTCATAATACACATATATACACATTGTACTCCCAACATCATCACTCCTGGTATATAACCATGATGTTATTTCTGGCATTAGGAATCGAAATAAATCAAGGACCAAAGGAATCAAACGGGCTCATGGAAATTACCAGCGCAGACAGAGGTTACTATCATTAATCTTATTTCTATCTACAGTCCTGACCAACGATATTTGTGAAACATATTCATATATCAATTATGCCCTCCACATTTTGCTGGCTGCTAGATGGGGCACCAAAACATATCGTTGGCTGGGAAGGTAACATACCTTTGTCTGAATTACTTGAGTTTAAAGATGTTTATCGTGGTTATAATGTTTGCAATCATTACAAAACTCTATGAATCACTTTTATACGAACCTCGAGTGACTGTATACAATAAGCTGACGTAATATTCGCCAGATTTCCGATACAACGTTGTAAATTCGGGCGGCTCATTAGCACTGACCACCACTCCATATAGCAAAGTCCATCATGGTTGAACAGCTGGACGGAGTAATTTGCGCCCACTGCCACCCACATGGGACAGACGTAATTATCGAGGTCCAACTGCAGGTCCAGTGGCTCACGCTTGTCAATCGTAATAACTGACAATGATACTGTCCAATGATGGCGTAATAAAAATGGCAAGAATAAAAGTACCAGTAGCAGTTGTCGTAACACTACTACTACTAACAATAATAATAATAATAATAATAATAATAATAATAATAATAATAAAATGATAATAATAGTAAAAAATAATAATAATAACCTAATGACATACCTTTCAATAAATGGTAGGTTTAAGGGTTTCCGACGTTGTTGTACCTAACATAGTTTTTATAAGTATGACAACTGCATTACAAAAAGATCTTTATTGTTGAGAATATCAATATACGTATCTACCATAAAACACTTTGAAACTTTCATGGTTTCTGTTGTTCAATAAATTTTCAACTGCATTATGAACAACTGCTGTTTAATATTTGTAACCTACTTCCTCGTAACCCATTATGTGTGAGCGCTGTATCCAGTTGAAATATTCATTTAACGGCAATCTAAACCAAATATACAAAAGGCGCTTCGGCAGTGCTGAAAAATTAGTCTATTAGGAAAATAAAATAATCCTATCTACATTACATTTTCTAGACTTTTCACTCGTTCGGGTGTCAGGCCATCAATTTTTTCGTCCTTGACAAAATAAATAGGTTTACTGAGAGCAACTAGTTCTATGGAACTGTCCACATTACCCAGCATTTCAAAACTATCATCTGTACTTCATGAACGCCATCTTCCCTCTGTCTACTTTCATATTCGCCGACCGATTCCTCGTCGCTACTCCAACCTTCATTAGCAAAACATGTATCATGTTAATTCCCCTCTTAACGTATAATTCGTAATAGGCATGTGACGATAGCTTACATCCGTACATACCGAAAGCCATCTTCCCCTCGTCAACTTTCCTATTCAATAAACGATTCTATACAGCAAATCTAACGTAAATTTGTTAAACGTGTATCAAATCAATTCCCCGTTTAACGTATAATTCGTGACACTTTACGTCACGAACATGGCACAGACAGCTGGTAATGCCAAATGTCAAGCAGCGAGAAAATACGCCACGCATCGTTATATTCAGGGAACGGAGGAGCATCGGATGGCAACATGGCAACTCGAAGCGACGCAGCGGCCCACTTTAACAATTGTTCGGGGAAGATATTTTTCCCCTGATGACTATTCCTCTGGGACGGCCCACCTGAAACACTCACTGCTCGCCGAGAAATTAATGCATGACAACACACCACCTAAAACATCTCCCGTGAAACATCAGCTTTAGGGAGTAGTTTGTCTATACCACTCCTCGAGTTACCAAAAAACATCAACTTGTGGGGAATCGTTCGCTTAGTAAAGTGTTCGTGTAGGGTTGTTCGCCTAATACCATTGTCCAGAGGGATAGTTTTCATAGGAAAACAAAAATGTTAGAGAAAGGTACCGCAGTCCATGTCAAACATTATTCGTAAGAACATCAGAATGGAAGGGAACCATATGATGCAGTTCCCCTTCAAACCCAGGCAATCTGTACATGAAAATTCAAGCTCTCTTCAGCTGACGCCCATACTCTCCTATTTGCTAAGTTTATTCCACTCCTTAACAACAGTTAAAAAAAGATGCCTTCTTACATCCTTAATAAAGGAATCAAATCGGAAAAGTTTACTGAAATCCATTTATTATTTAGCCCTATCATCTACTTGTACACTTTGATCATATAAATCCTTAATCTACGCCTTTCTGATGAACGCAAATGTGATTTCTTTAGTCGTTTCTCATATGAAAGATTTTTAATTGCCAAAGATCATTCATGTCATCCTTCTCTAAGCTTTCTGAAGTATTAACATTCAACGTGTAATACGGTGCTTAGAACTACACTGCATAATTATCAAAGTGTGGCCTCACTAGAGACAAAGAAACAGCTACACTATAACATCTGCAATTTTACTTATAACGTTTCTTTAAATAAATCCAAGTATTCCATTCGCTTTACTTTCAACGTTTATAAATTGCTGCTGGGTTATAGGTCGCTGCCTTTCAATACTCCAAAACACTTTCAAACACTGACTTTTCAACTTCTATTCAAACACTGACTTTTCAACTTCTATGTTGTAAAGATGTTACGCTTGGTCCCTGTTTTCTCTCCCGATAATAATAAATCTATTTGTCTCCATTTAAATTTATCAACCTTCCTAATCTTTGTACCGTCAACAAATCACCTGATACTAATGGTGATACTAATATCCAAGTCATCAATATAAAATGTAAATACCAGAGGTCCCAGGATCGTTTATACGAGTCCTCTGTTTCGTATAAGTTAGCCTCGCTCTAATCATGGCAACGTTTCTCACTAATCCAGTGCCTACATTTACCTTATAATATTCTCATGAGGAACTCCGTCCAATGGCTTACTGAAATCAAGGTAAATAATGTCATACTTTTCATCACTAGTTGCCTCCTCGTGGGTACAGATAAATCTAGAACACTGTTCCCTTTAGCATAATGTTCGAGGAAGTCATGTCTCTGAAGGTGGAGGTCAACTACAATCTGCAATTCGACTTCGCCTCACGATAATTATAAATTACGATAACAACATATCCCATCAATTATGCAGGAGGAATACTGGTCTGCAAGGAGCATCGCCTGACAACATACGCCCACTGGTGCGGCAACCGTCGAGAGGGAGAACCGACATTGTTATGAGATCAGCATATCAAATCCCAACGGCCTTGTTCTCCCCAGCCAACGTATGATGGGATACGTCTGTTGGAGTCTATTTTCGCGACTGTAAAAGTAGGGTATAGGGCAGACGGCGGCCCGTGGTTTGAGAATGATAAAGTTAAACAATAAATTCCGTTAATATCTTTAACATAAACCATGAAACACAAATACATTACTATATGCAAGTACAAAGTATCGAGGTACGATATAGAGGATTCTGGCCTCCGTCACTGTGAACTGACAGGTATGGAAGCGATGAGATGAATAATGTATACATTTGACTAATCCGATAAAACTAGGAAAAAAAAAAGGTTAATTTTTATCGTAAGTTGGATGTAAATTGACAAAGTGATGGACACAGTGAACTGAGGTCTTCATCGATAATAAAACAATGTGAACATAATCCGACTTCTTCCTGGATTAAAAATAATTGGCAATGTATACAGAGACAACAACAGACACCAAAAAAATATATCGTACAATATAGTGTATCAAATACGCATCATGACTTCGTACATATATATCTAAAAATCTTATATCATAAATCAGTTACATTAAATCTACTCCATCTGATGGACATGGAAACAGACGTACACCTTATGTGAGGACAAATTTTCCAGATCTGGGATCCTCTCACCTAATACCTCAGGATAACGGGGAAAAATATATATATATAAATCACTATCAACATAAACATATCATGAGGTTTAATTTTTCACGAGAAGAACACACGACGACGCTACCTGCTGAAGGATTTTGCTTTTATTTTTAAGACACTGGTTAATAGCAGACTGAAAAATCGTCTCGTCTCTAATAAAAATAAAAACAGTCAATTAACCTATAGAAGAAGCTATACATATACAGCCATACTGAACTGCGGACCGTAAGACTTTTAATAATAAACCATTGCAAACGGCAACAATACATGATACACACCATCATAAGACCAGGCGCACAGCTGCCTCCTCACACATACGTAACGACCTCACTCCACCTCTGAATTCTTAACCACGTTCACTTGATTCTTGGCACTGATGACAAGCGTACATACACTGCATACTCCTAAACCATTTACACATTTGTATGCACTCCTAAATAAACTGTTCATTCACTGTGTGCGTTATATTGCGCGTTCATCTCCCCATCCAACATGATATTGACAAGACACACAAGCAAAGTACAGACTCGACAAGCAGATCCATCAGCCAACATATATATATATATATATATTGTTACGAACACGTGTGTGTGTCTTCGTGTATGCTGTTGTTGCTATCTCTTATCAGGGCGAGGAGTGATGCCTGAGGCTGGCTCGGAACTTCTGTCCACCCAGCATTCTGATGGGGGTCAACTGCGGGGTATTTCACCACCGTATGTCATCGATGCTGACGTTCGCAGAGTGTGCCTCGGAGACTCTGGGACCCTGGATCCAACCAATGAGAATTGCGGATATAGTTCCATAGCCAATCAAAATGTAGCGTTGTATAGCAGGAAGGGTGAACGCTTGTCTTAATTGTACCCACTACACCCGCTGAGATTTGATTCCTCTTTCTCTAGCCCAGCGAGGTAGGTTGTGTCCCCTGCTGTAAGCCCTGCTGTGCTGT
>JAUUDZ010040848.1:0-10734 GCA_032361705.1 Panulirus versicolor
CATCCCCCCTCCCCTTACCTCCACACACACACACACACACACACACACACACACACACACACACACAGCCTGACACAAAAACAACACAAGCGGCCCTTCGTCTTCCGCCCTTTTAAAGCCCCGCGAACTAACACACACACACACAAAAAAAAAAAGATACACCAAAATATCCACAAGAGCGTCATTCACGGCGTTCCTCAACCATTTCTTGACGACGCGGACGACCCAGTCCTCCAAGTGTCTGCCGAGCTTCGGTTGTCGCATCCCACCGCCGTCCGCAGCCCCCCCCGACGTACGCCAGTTCGCCTGTAATACACTCGCGGCAATTAGGGAAGTCAACATGACGTATCGCTGGCGGGTAAAAAGCGATGGAGGTAATGACTTGCTGCGAAGCCATGGCGCCGCGGTAGGTCGGTACCGGGAGCAGTCAGGTGAAACACGTGGGGCCCCTCCTGCCCCTTGCCAGATCCCTAGGCCCCCCCAACACAAGGCCACCTGGCCCGACACCTCATGGGTTTCCACCACACCTATCTACACCTCATGGGTCTCAACTGCACTTACCTGCACCCCATAGGTCTCCACCACACCTATCTACACCTCATGGGTCTCAACCACACTTACCTACGCCCCATGGGTCTACACCACACCTACCTACACCCCATGGGTTTATACCACACCTACCTACACTCAATGGGTTCACACCACATCTATCTATAATCTATGGGTCTATACCACACCTACCTACACCCACATATGCATACACAGCATCTATCTACACCCCATGGATCTACACCACTCCTACCTACACCCTATGGGTCTCTACCACACCTACCTAAACCCCCATGGGGATATAACCCATCTCATAACATGGGAGCAACGCCACACACGCGTCTGTAAAGTATCCACATTCTACAGGTATACATCATAAGTATTCAATTCAGCTCAATAATCTTTCTTAACTTGAATTTCATTTTTGCCGCTATAAGCGGCTCGTGTATTGTGCACTACCATGCTGAACCTGTGAGCGGTAGCGTAAAAGAATTACAGAGGTCAGCGAGGGTCTTTGCCAGACCTCAGTGGCCAGATAATCACGAGGAGGATTATTATCACATACACTTACAAAGTCGGTTCATTACATATACCTACCGTTTTCCAAGAAAGGAAATTCATCTTAATGCAAGGAAGGAGTGGATACACTCTCAGAATATCAGGAATCATATTATTAACAACAGATATTGTGTCATGTCTCGCAGGGCTTGTCTGAACTTATCCCTAAAGGGTTCTACTTTTTCTCGATCTAAGACAAAATGTTCTTATATATTTTCGTATCTCCAGGCTGATAATAGTATGACACAAGAGTATCTACACTCAAGGTGCTCTCTCTCTCTCTCAGTTCTGCCACTGGGAAGGCAGAATGTGCTGCTAAAGCGGCCCCGTCTAAAGGTATATGGCCAAAAGGAATGTGACAATAAACAATTTGGCATCCATCCTAAACGATGATTTGTTTACAATACTCTTCGCTCTTGAGCAAGAGGAGACCCTAGGAGCTGGGTGTACCCATCGTCCAACCTGGATTACGTTCTTCCTTGTATAAAAAAAAACATTCTCTCTCTCTCTCTCTCTCTCTCTCTCTCTCTCTCTCTCTCTCTCTCTCTCTCTCTCTCTCTCTCTCTCTCTCTCTTCGCCTATTATGGTCTTCCTTCTACCCATCTTCATCGAAGACCAGAAAGGTCCGCAATGTATGCCAGGACCAAAATGACGCAGGATCATCACCACACTGCACGTACACCTCTGAGGCCTACACTCCCCCTCCGCCTACACCGACCACCACCACACAGGCTTAAACTTTATACACCTCACTCCGCCAACACCAAACATGACACACACACTGATGAAGTACAGATGTCTGTCCTGACGTTACCTGTCAAGAAAGTGATGGACGGAGCCACCCAAGCGAGCCAAGTGAGCTGAAAGTCGAACCTTGGCTGAGACGACGGTCGCCCTGATACTTATAATGAGACCTGATCCACTACCCTGCTCTCGCCTCCACCGAATAACTAACAAAGGCTGGCGAGCGAGAGACCCGGATGACTGTACTACCTGCTGGGCAGTTGAGTGATTGAGATGTCTCGAGACAGTCACCACATAATCCATTCACAAAAAAAAAAAAGAACTCGGGTTTCATTCTAATGTGTCCCAAACACCTGACACTCTTGGTTCACCACACTTGTGGCGAAAACCACATCCGTTTTCTGAGTGGCTAGCTATACCTGTTGTTTTCGTCACTCTACGGCAATGAATTAAAAGTTCAGTTAACTACAAGATGAAATAATAATGACGCTGCATGACTTCTGGACAATCAATAAGAACTTGAGTTTTTCATCTCTCTGTTCCAACCACCGAGGATTTATCATAGTGTGTGTGCTTTGCTCTATGAAGAATCTACTTCAATTTTAATTAAAAGAAAAAAAAATTCATCCTATATATTCATCCTCAGCCACTTGAGAACGACGCTACGACCCTTAAGTATAATGGCCTAGTGTTTGATCTGACATGTAAGTAAGGTCAGGTCAAAGGCTAAACCACCACATTACTTGAGGATCGTACCACCATAATGATCGTCGCGTCGTAGTCAAGGGTCGTAAGTGTGCTCAAGGGTCGTACCGCTGTACTCCAAGAGGTTAAGCAACTGGTACACATATAGGGCTTAAACAGCCCCTGACGACCCGCTGCCACACTCACCTGCCGCCGCTCTGGACAAGACGTCGGCAGGCGGGAGGACCCCTCGCCACTGTTCTGGTAACAAGAGGGTCTCTCTCTCTCTCTCTCTCTCTCTCTCTCTCTCTCTCTCTCTCTCTCTCTCTCTCTTGCCAGACCTCTCAAGTAATCCGTGTGGCCCACTGGCACAGGCGGCCCCGGGTTCGAGGAGCCACCAGCCAGTGTGGTTCCGGCGACCGGAACACCGTTGACGCAAGGGCTTAGACAGCAGCAGACGTGCCCACAGGAGAACTTTCCTCAGACCCAGAGGACGGCGGATCGATCCACGACCCAGTGTGCCTCTGAAAGAGACCAGCCCCACGTTGACTTGAAGTCTTACGGGCTCTTATCACATCTTCATCCCAGCTGGGGAGTCGCCCTTCAACTGACCTTAAATTATACGTCTCCTGAGCATCCAGGTCCACTTCTGCGGATCTAACCCTCGCCAAACCACTGGAGTCTTTCTTCATCCTTCCTCTTCCATCTTAACGTAAAATGCCTTCGCTGTCTTGACGACGTATCCAAGTAATTTCCCGTCATTCTTTTCCGACGGTGCACAATGTGGCCGGCCTTACGTGCGACAACCACCGACCCCTCGTCACATGGGCCAGGTACTCATTTTACGGCTGGATGAACTGGGGAGCTGAGCTCCTGGGGTCAAGGCAGCCGGTACTCGAACATACAACCCTCAAGCTTCGCAGTTAAGCGTTCGAACCAACAATCCCTCTCACAACCCTCAAGCTTCGCAGCTAACCGTTCTAACCAACAATCCCTCTCAGAATATCGTTATATCCTAAAGTCGTATTAAATCCCAACCGCTTCGAAAGTCGTCCGTTCCGTAGGTGTTACAAGGGTCCTCTAAGAAGGATCACTAAGTCTCAATATAAGGCGCTGGAGATCGTATGGAAGCGTGAGATTACTTGTTGATGAGCAGGGCGGCCTGTGAGCAGGCAGGGGTCAACGACGGTTACACTTAGCCTAGACTTCCGCCCCTACGTGATGAAATGTTGTGTGGGTGGATGAGTGTGGCTGTGTGTGTGTGTGTGTGAGGGGAAGAGGTGGCAGAGGAATAGAGAAGAGAGGCTGGACAAAGGAGGTACGTGAATCAGTAGAGTATGGTTGACAGAGTGCTAAGGAGACCACAAGCAAGGTGAAGTATGGAAGAAGCCCACCAATACTACACGGTACCTTTGTTGATATATGAGATTTGCTGGGTCTTGTCTAAAGGTAGATTGTGGCCCCGTTCTTGAGAACGGCAGTCTCCGCTTGGCACGTTATATCAAGCAAACAGACTCGGCTAAAACAAAAAAAAAAATATGAAAAGAATGTTAAAAGACACACCACGGTCCAATTTCTTTTATTAATCTCTCGGAAAAAAAAAAATATAAAAGGGCCAAGTCAACCAGTGAACGCAGTTTACCACGCGATCCGCAGCCTTTACGGACGGTTCCTGATTCCCACCACACTTACTTAGCTTACAAAAGAAAAAGAAAAAGAGTTAAAACATTCCACCGCGTTTACTAACTACATACAACAATTTACAAGTGAGAGGCGGTCACCTCGGTGATGTCTGTCAGTTGGCGGCTGGTTTGCAAGCCTCCCCTCCCGTACGGAACCACCAAGTCGGTAAACATTTACGCCACATCGCCGCCAACTTTAAAACTCACAGTCCGACGAAGACAGCGCCATTTACCCGCAACAGACCACCTTAATGTGAAAAGACCGAAATCTAACTATTAACCTAACTGACTACGAACGTTCTTGAATATCAACAATACCCTGCCTCTCCAAACGTTCCTAAACATAAAAATTTCCGGGAACTATTTCGTGGTACCAGATGACAACTCCCCCGTGGAATTTTCTCCACCTGTTCATTAAATTGACAAAGAATTTGAAGCGCGAGGTAAAAGAGGAGGAGCATCGCCAGACGCCTGTCACTGGCCCCAGGCGTCCTCTGTAATGCCTCCACCGTCACCTGCTGGTTCTGGTGTCGTGTTTGGTAAATTAACCGCTGAGAAAGACGACTTAACCCTTTTGGGTACGATGATTTTAACCCCTGTAGGAAGACGACTGAACTCCATCAGAAAGGTGACTTACATCTCTCGAGTAAGACTATTTAAACTCAAGAGCACGACGACGTACCACCTAAGCACTGCGATCTATAACCCCTTCAGAACTACAAATCAACCCCTTGAGTAACGCGATCTAACCCCTTCAAACACTGACTTACACCCCTTAAGTACGATGACAACCCAACGCACTCGAAGGAACTTCACACACATTCTTCGACTGTAACGTCGAGAGGGAACACATTAGACGACTTAATCGACTAACTTCATGAAACATAGTATTATCAACTTCTGCTGGTCGCTGTATCCGTTTCCGTCTGGTAATCGTCTTCCAAATCGTCACGCTTACAAGTGATAATATAGAAGAGTTTCTTACAATAACAGCTGCACCTCTGAGTAAAATGAAAATAGAAAAAAAGAAAAAAATAAGCCGGAGTGTTGCCAAGTAATGCTGACAGAGGTTAGCTCATAATCCTCAGAACACGACGGACGGTTCGACCCTTGGGCAAGATGGTTCGAACCTTGAGCACGATGGCACGATCCTAAAACTCGACGGTGCGACCGATAACACGATGGTACGACCCTTGAGCACGATGGTAAGACCTTTAAGCAAGATGGTACAATTTTTGGGTTTGATGGCCGGGCATTTGTCCTTCCCCTCAGGGGCTGATCAGGCCACCGTGTTCTAGGGCATGTACCACCGTGCTCATGGGCTGAACCCATACGTATCCCGCGTCCTTGTGAACAGAACTAGCCACGCCTGTCATAAAGCAATTATAAAATATATATTTGGACACTCAAAAATATGAAAATCATCCACGTCCTGTGATGTGAATAAATAATATAAATACAGCCGGCTAGTTTATTCTGATACAGTGGATATAAATCTTTATTCTACTCAGCCAACCCAAGCTCTTTTCTTAATGTATAATTCAAATATGACATTTCTTGTGAGTTCAATATCTATATTTCTATATTTTCATATAGAGGAAAGTATCCTTTTTTATCGATTCAATTTCCACATGTTCACAGACTATCATCCTATCAAGAAATTACTTTTTAAGGCAAAGATTAAACTTTATAATATCTTTCAAACGTATATTCAGATGTGCCACTCGAATCAACGTTATATTGGGTAGAATCTTCAAGGTTCTACTTTATCTCAGTCAAATGACGTTCATGTATGATATATATATATATATATATATATATATATATATAAGAATACTGCTTGTCTCCATTTGGCTTAATTAAGAAGCAACTTTTAAAGGTAATCAAGTTGTTAATTACTTTACCAAACTCTTATGTAGGAACAAAAAAAACAGTCGCTTCCTTTCGTTAAAGGAATTCATTTGCTCCACAAAATTTGCTTTCCATCAGACAACAGATGACTGCCTTAACTAGAGCACTGCAGGTCCTGATCCACCTAACAGACGCGATCGTGCAATACGAAGCAATGTGGCACCACTCTAATTCTAGCGAGAATATTTTCCACTGGGTTTAATGATTCCTGCAATCATAATCACGTTCATTAACAGCGCTAGACACACTGCAGGATTTAACATCTGCGGCCCAAGTGTAGCAATGTGTGCGCTAGGATGGCAAATGCTTTGTGTCCGAACCTAAAAGTGTACATGAATTAACCTAATGTTTCTCCATGTCGCCTTCCATTTCCCTGGAATCACGAAACCTCATAGAAAACAAAGGCTACGCCCGTGAGATGAAGATATATATATAATATTGTCACGGACTAATGTAGACTTTTACCCCTTTCTAAACACCGGGAGGGTTACGCTACTGCCCAAAGAATAGGAACGATTTGGTATCACATATCGCGAATCTCCTGTGATCAGACTTTGTTCTTTAATCCCTTCACCATGACGATACCAGCCTTGAGCATGACGGTTCCATCCTTAATCCCGACGGTATGAGCCTTGGGTATGATGATCTGTCCTTTAACCTGACCCTTGAGTGTAAGGTCAGAGTACCTTCTTGCTCAAAAATCGTACCGCCATGCTCAAAGGTCGTCCCGCCATGTTCAAGGGTCGTGCTGCCATGCTCAAAGGTCGTACTGCCATGCTCAAGGGTCGTACTGCCATGCTCAAAGGTCGTACTGCCATGCTCAAGAGTCGTACTGTCATGCTCAAAGGTCGTACTGCCATGCTCAAAGGTCGTACTGCCATGCTCAAGAGTCGTACTGTCATGATCAAAGGTCGTACTGCCATGCTCAAGGGTCGTACTGCCATGCTCATAAGGGTAACTAAACCTACAGCCGCTATCTCGTATTCTCTGAGTTATGTGTACTCACGCAATCATTCCAATGCAACCAGAAAGAAAAGTCCAGGACATTACTGTCTCCACTTATAACAACGACACTGCTAAAACCTTGCTGCAGCCATGTTCTACAGTACTAAACCAATCTTCGCTGGTTCTATTCCAAACAATCAGGAACAGTAACATGACTCGCAAGCCCCTAAAGGCAAGATCCTTAACTCTTACATTCTTCCTCATCCCAACCCCTGCCTGGAGATTGGCTGATCATGCCTAAACAGGTAACCATGACATTAGTAATTGCCTATTGTAAGCTAACTAAAGACAGCGGGTATTACAATGAATAGTTTTTATTACTTAGTGATGACCAAATTCTATGTAATTTGGCAACTGCTAAATGTAGAGTAAAATCTCAGTAAATTTTACGCTGTGGAAAAAAAAAATGTTAACCAGCGGCAGGGTATGACGTGTTTTGAATAAATAACAAGTGAAGCTGACCCCAAGGTGTCATGTCAAAGGCCAGGCCTTCGAAGATACCCAAGGGTCGTAACGTCCTGTGAATGAATGGCAGTCGTGCTGGAGTCATACAAGGCACAGCGCCACATTCCTTAATGAATTACAAGGTCCACAGACTATCCAACAGCAAATGTGACGAAACACAATGGTCATGTAAGCTAGCATGAGGAAACTTAATAATGCCTGTACATGCAAAAATTGGTAAAAAAGTGTGCTCGGTATTTAGTACATAAACACAATCAGGTTATAATTCTGTCCAATGCCAATAGATAACTCGAAAGCGTTCAGGGAAAACTGAGAGAAAGGGGTGAAATTAAGTAAATTATGGTTAGAACATGTTAGCTAACGAACACAACCAAGGAAACCTTAATTAACCTTCCCTAGGGACAGGTCATTACCATATTTTGAATGCTGTATATATGGGATATATGTCACTGTGACAGTTGTATGCTTTCGCCCATTTGCTTCGGCCGTAATAAACAGAAAGTGCGTTCACAGGAAGACTGTTCTGACCGTTCCCATCAACAAGTTTATGAAAATTTTCAAGAAAATATTCTTTTGAGTTCCTTCTTTTTTTGAAGTCCGAAAAAAAAATACTTCTAAAAATATAAAACGAATTATTTCAGGTAGTTTCAGAGTTACGAGAACTCTATATCTACGAATATTTGCGGAGTAAAGCTCCAACAGCTGCACTAAACAGATAACAACGCTGATATATCTCAACTTCAAAACTGAAAAATAATATATATTTTGGCCCTTACGAAAATATTTAGTGGGGTTTCCCTACGTCATTTTTCATGAGGTTTATATAACAAACTCGGAGTAAAAATACTGCACATTTCATCTGGTGAAACAGAAGCTATTTCATTAAGTATTCGTTAATATAATCGGAAAAATCATACAAATCTACCTACTGAATAACGTCATTTCACATATACAACAGAGCTGCTTTTGAACGCATTCTACAAAATGAAATAGAACAGCAGCTTGATTTTGTTAACTGTCAAATGTCATCTTATCTTATTCATCCGTTAATTACCCAACACAGTGGTGATATTTGGATTAAAAATTTCTTCCTTGTTCTTGGTAAAGATAATTTTTTTAATTTCATCCATGAGAGATATTACGTTATGATACTGACACTAACAAATGTATCATGTCAGTTAATGCTACGTAGAATTTCTATCGATATCAGATAACGTATGTAGTAATTTCACTGTTGTCAAAGTATATACGGTAGTATTACTATCGATGTTATATAAAACCACATGCTTTTTTTTTTTCATAGGTCAGATAAAAGTATAACCTATTCTCTAACATTCTTACTAAAAATTTAGAATTTTCTTCAGTCAGTCAGACAACAGCATACAGTATTTCGACCCGTCAAATGAAAATATAAAACATTTCTGTTGATACTAGATAAAAGTACGAAGAGAAGCAGCAGATGGCAAAAAAAAAAGATGTTTTCCTGGGGCACAGATGTTATCATCGATAGCCACTTTTTTTCCCCCCCATTGAGGAAACTTAATCCCATTCCCAGTTTTTCCAGTTACAAGCCTCGTCCTTAATTTGTGATCAGCGTTGCAATACCGAGCTAGCCTGGGAAGTCATTCGCCTGGCAACATCCGCGTCTGATCCACCTGGCAGCAAAGCTACGATAAATCCCACATAACCTGCCGGTAAATTTTTCCAATACTTCATCAGTAACTGGGAAAATATTCCAAAATTCATCGGATACTGGCAAAATATCCAATATTTCATCAACTACCAGCAAAATACCCGATATGTGTCTATCATTGCAACATTATTCACAGACAAAATCGATATGGGCCTTCCCCCAACTATACATATATAATTTCTCCCTCAATCGAGTTCTAGGATACTTAGAAAAAAAAAGGCCAGATAATCAAAATGACTGGTGATCCATGTACACTTTATCAATCTCACTAAATAAATAAAACACACCGGGTCTGCCTGCCACTGGCTGTGAGCAAGATGGAAACTCGGTAAGTCTTGCCAAGTGTAGCGACGGGGGCAAGCATCAGGGAAGGCTGCAGGGGGCCTGCCGCCCATAAACAGGCTAGGCTTGATGGATAATGAGACCTAAAAGGAGTTGAGGTGAGACGGCACCGCTCACGGGAGACCTTCCATACACAGCGAAGGTAAACTCTAGGTCTTGCTCTACCCGACAAGTGATTCCTCCCCACACTGCCCTGCTGTGAGATCATCAGAGCTCAGTACTACAATAATACATCATCTGAAGTTATTACCAAATATCTGTCTATACATCATCACTAATTCCATTCCCAGTTTTCACGGGGTGGATCCAGCACATCAAGCCTCGTACAAGTACAACGCACGCTCCTATATCATGGACAGCACAATATTATGGCTTACAACAAGAGGTGGAACACCTGTGCCAAGGGGGGATGAAGAGAGAGGGAGAGGGGTGGAATGGGCTGAGTGGAGAGGAGGATGGGGAGGGGTGGGGGGACCACCGCTGCCACTATCACCACACACAATCATCTGGCCCGCCACAACTAGTTGATGAGCTGCAGTGATAAACGATAACTGCTCCGGGTTGTTGCTCTCGCTCGGGGGATGGGGGTGGGAAGGCAACCAACGCTTCAGTCATTAGACCAGGCAAGCCGGCACCCCAAACCCAATCTCATCACACTAAGTCCACCTCTGTAACCTGCCATATGTACTGCCCTACTGCCCATATACTTGGATGTTGAAGTAATATTGTGTAAAAAAAATACATAAATAAATTTATTAAATACAGTGTGTGTGTGTGTGTGTGTGTGTGTGTGTGTGTGTGTGTGTGTGTATGAAATACATGGGGCCATAAGCCAAACTCTGCAACTGGTCTACATATATATGTACTGACCCAGCCTATAATGTTTGTGTGTGGAATATCCATATGGGACCCTCAGCCCATGTCTGTAGCTTACCTCATACTCACTTATATTCATATACCTCTATCTATGAGCACACGAATGTCGGGTGCCTATAATGTCTTAATCACGCCATAGCAGTTTGACTGATTAACTTTAAATTAACTAACATAATGCTCGTCCTAGGCTTCTGAAACCCCAACTAATGAAATTCACGGGAACTG
>JAUUDZ010040859.1:0-10734 GCA_032361705.1 Panulirus versicolor
CACACATACATTCTTACATTACATACAGTAACCACAGACGACCATACAACATATGAAACACCAATATACATCACATACAGCACCCACCTACAACCTTACATTAGATACAGCACCCACCTACGACCATACATCACATACAACAGCCACCTACAAACTTGCATCACATACAGCACCCACGTAAGACCATACATCACATACAGGACCTACCTACGACCATACAACACACACAACACCCACCTACAAACTTACATCACATACAGCGTCCACCTACGACCATACATCACATACAGCACCCACCTCCGACCTTACAAATAACAGCACCTATCTCCAAACTTTCATTACATATAGCATACATCTACGACCATATATCACATACAGCACCCACGCATAGCCTTACCTCATATATACAACCTACCTACGACCATATATCACACAGAGCAATCACGTACAACCTTACAACACATAAAGCACCCACCTACGACCGTACACCACAGGCAGCATCCATCTACAAATTTTCATCACCTACAGCACCCAATTACTATCATATATCAGATAGAGCTCCCACCTATGACCATACATCACACAGAGCATTCACGTACTACCATCGATCACAGTCAGCACCCAACTACAAACTGATATCACATACAGCACCCACCTGCAGCCTTATCACATACATCATCCACCTACGAAAATACATCAGATACAGCACCCACATTCGACCTTACATCACATCCAGCACCCATCTACAACCTTACATCACATACAGCACTCAACTGGAACCTTACATCACATACAGCACCCACCTACGTCCATACATCACATACATCACCCACCTACAACCTCTAGTTACCTAAAGCACCCACCTACGAATATACATCACTTGCAGCACCCACGTACAACCTCTAGTTACCTAAAGCACCCACCTACGAATATACATCACTTACAGCACCTACCTACGACCTTGCAATACATACAGCACCCATCTACAAACTTACATCACATATAGAAACGATCTACGACAATACATCACATACAGCACCCACCTACGACCTTACTTCGCATACAGCACCTACGTACAACCATATATCACACAGAGCAATTACCATTAACTTACAACAAACACATACTGCACCCACCTACGACCCACCATAGACAGCATCCACCTACAAATTTACATAGCATACTGCACCCACCTACGACCATATATCACATACAGAACCCATCTACGACCATAGGTCACATACAGCGCCCATCTAGAAACTTACATCACATACAGCACTCACCTACAACCTCACATCACATACAGCACCCACCTACAACCATACATCACATACAGCACCGACCTACGACCATATTTCACATCCAGCACCCATTTACAACCTTACATCACATACTGCACCCAACTGGAACCTTACAACAATACAGCATCAACCTACGACCATGCATCACATACAGCACCCACCAACAACCTCTCTTCACCTATGGCACGCACTTACGACCATACATCACATACAGCACCTACCTACGACCTTACAATACATACAACATCCGCCTACAAACATACATCACATAGAGCACCCACCCACAAACTTACATCACATTCAGCACCCACGCGCAACCTTACATCACATACAGCACCCACATAAGACCATACATCACATTCAGCGTACACTTGCAACCTTACATCACATAGAGCACCCACCTACGACCATACATCACACACAGCACCCACCTACGAATATACATCACATAAATCACCCACCTTTAACCGTAAGCAGCATACAATACCCACGTGCAAACTTATATCACATACAGCACCCATCTACCATACATCACATACAGCTTCCATCTACAACCTTATATCACATACAGCAACATCCTACGACTGTAGATCACATACAGCAACATCCTACGACTGTAGATCATATACAGCATTCTTCTACAAACCTGCATCACATACAGTACCCACATATGACTATACATCACGTACAGCCCCCACCTACGACCATACGTCACATATAGCACCCACCTACAACCTTACATTGCATACAGCACCCACCTTCAAACTTACATCACATACAGCACCCATGTACGACCATTTGTCACATACAGTACACACATACGACCATATATCATATACAATACCCACAGTACACATATACGACCATACATCGTATACAACACCAACCTACCCCCATATATCACATACAGCACCCACATACAGCCTTACATTATATGCAGTACCCACACACGACCATACACCACATGTAGCACCCATACTGCGACCATACATCACATACAGCACCCACCTAGGACTATACATCACACTCAGTACCCACCAACAACCTTACATTAGATACAGCACCCAACTACGACCATATATCATATACAGCAACCACCCACAAAGGGCCATCATGTGAGGCACCCACTGCGACCATACATCACATACAGCACCTACATACGACCATTCATTACACACAGTACCCACCTATAAACTTACATCACACACAGCACCCACCTACTACCATTCATTGCATACAGCACCCACTTACGAACTTACAATAAATACAGCACCCACCTACAAACTTACATCACATACAGCACCCATATATGACCATACATCACATACAGCACCCACCTACGACCATGCATCATACACAGAACCCACATACAGCCTTACATTACATACAGTACCCACAGACGACCATACAGAACATGCAGCACCCATACTATGACCATACATCACATACAGCACCCACCTACAACCTAACATTAGATAAAGCACCCACCTACGACCATACATCACATACAGCAACCATCTACAAATTTGCATCACATACAGCACCCACGTACGACCATACATCACATACAGCACCCACCTACAAACTTACATCACATACAGCGTCCATCTACGACTATGTATCACATTCAGCATCCACGTACGACCTTACAATATACAGCACCCACCTACAAATTTACATCACATATAGCACCCACCTACGACCATATATCACATACAGCACCCACCTATGACCTTGCTTCACATACACAACCTACCTACGACCATATATCACAGAGCAATCACGTACAACCTTACAACACATACAACACCCACCTACGACCGTACACCACAAACAGCATCCATCGACAAACTTACATCACTTACAGCACCCACATACGATAATACAACACATACACCACCCACCTATGACCATACATCATATAGAGCATCCACTTACTACCATCCACTACAATCAGCATCCACCTACAAACATACATTACATACAGCACCCATCTGCAACCTTACATCACATACAGCACCCAGCTACGACCATATATCATATACAGCACCCACCTTCGACCATACATCACATCCGGCACCAACCTACAACCTTACATCACATACAGCACCCAACTGGAACCTTACATCACATACAGCACCCAACTACGTCCATACATCACATACAGCACCCACCTATAACCTCTAATTACCTAAACCACCCACCTACGAATATACATCACTTACAGCACCCACCTACGACCTTACAATTCATACAGCACCCATCTACAAACTTACATCACATACAGAACCCATGTTCGACCAAACATCACATACAGCACCCATCTACGACCTTACTTCGAATACAGCACCTACGAACGACCATATATCACACAGAGCAATAAAGTACAACCTTACAACACATACAGCACCCACCTACGACCGTACACAATAGACAGCATCCACCTACAAACTTACATCACATACAGCACCTACTTCCGACCGTACATCATATTCAGCACCCACCTACGACCATACATCACATACATCATCCACCTACAACCTCTCTTCACCAATAGCTCCCTCTTACGACCATACATCATCACATGCAGCAACTACCTACGACCTTACAATATATAGAGCACCCACCTACAAACTTGCATTATATGCAGCACCCACCTACGACCATACATCACATACAGCACCCACCTACGACCTCACTTCGCATGCAGCAACTAACTACGACCATATGTCACACAGAGCATTCACCTACAACCTTACAACACATACAGCACCCACCTACGACCGCAAACCCTAGACAGCATCCACCTACAAACTTACATAACATACAGCACCCACCTACGACCATATATCACATACAGCGCCTATCTACGACCATACATCACATAGAGCATCTACTTTAGACCATAGATCACATACAGCGCCCACCTTGAAACGTACATCATATACAGCACCTACCTGCAATATTGCATCACATAGAGCACCCACCTACGACCATACATCACATACAACACCCATCTACGACCATACATCACATAGAGCATCCACCTACGACCATAGATCACATACAGCACCTACCTACAAACTTACATTACATACAGCACCCACTTGCAACCTTATATCACACACAGCACCCACCTACGACCATACATCTCATACAACACCCACCTACGACCATATTTCACATCCAGCACCCACCTACAACCTTACATCACCTACAGCACCCAACTGGATCCTTATATCACATACAGCACCCATCTGCCACCTCTCTTCACCTATGGAACCCTCTTACGTCCATACATCACATACAGCACCTACGTCCGATTTTACAATACATACAGCACCCACATCCGAACTTACATCACATACAGCACCCCACTACGACAATACATCACATACAGGACCCACATACGACCTTACTTCACATACAGCACCTATTTACGACCACAGATCACACAGAGCAATCATCTACAACTTTACAACACATACAGTAACCACCTACGACCGTACAACAGAGAACATCCACCACAAGCTTACATCACATACAGCGCCCACCTACGACCGTACATCACATATAGCACCTACCTACGACCATACATCACATAGAGCATCCACCTACGACCTTAGATCACATACATCACCTACCTACAAACGTACATCACATACATCACCCACCTGCAGCTTATATCACATGCATCTCCCACCTGGGACCATACATCACATAAAACACCCACCGACGACCATATCCAAATCCAGTACCCACCTACAACCTTACATCACATATAGCACCCAACTGGAACCTTACATCACATACAGCAGCCACTTACGACCATACATCACATACAGCCCCCACCTACAACCCCTCATTACCTATAGCACCCATCTGCGACCATTCATCACATAGAGCACCCACCTACGACCATATATCATATACAGCACCCAAATATGTCCATGCATCACATACAGCACCCATCTACGACCATACATAGCATACAGCACCCACCCACTACTATCCATCACATACAGCACCCACATACAACCTTACATCAGATACAGCCTTCATCTGCGACCATACATCACATATAGCAACCACATACAGACCTGGAGCACAAACAGCACCCACTACGACCATACATCACATACAGTATCCACCAACGACCATACATCAAACACAGCACCCACCAACAAACTTCCATCACATACAGCACCCACATGCAACCATATTTCACATACAGCACCCACCTACGACTTTACAATAGCACCCACCTACCATACATCACATACAGGCCCCACATACAACCTCATATCACATACAGAGCATCCTACTACCATACATCACCTACAACACCCACATTCGACCATACATCACATACAACACCTACAAGGAACCTTACATCACATACACCACCCACCTACGACCATACATCACGTATGACCTTACTATGACCTTACTTTACATACAGCACCTACCTACGACCATACATTACACTGAACATTCACCTACAACCTTACAACACATACAGCACAAACCTACGACAGTAAACCACACACAGAATCCACCTACAAACCTACATAACATACAGCACCCACCTACGACCATACATCACATACAGCATCAAACTACGACCATACAACACACAGAGCACCCTCCTTCAAATTAACATCACATACCGCGTCCACCTACGAAAATGCATCACATACTGCACCCACCTTCGACCTTACAATACATACAGCACCCACCTACAAACTTACATCACATATAGCACCCACCTTCGACCATATATCACACACAGCACCTACCTAGAACCTTACTTCTCATACACAACCTACCTACGACCATATATCACACAGAGCAATCACCTTCAACCTTCCAACATATACAGCACCCACCTACGACCGTACACCACAAGCAGCATCCATCTACAAACTTACATCACCTACAGCACCCACTTACGATCATACATCACCTACATATGACCCTATATTACATAGAGCATCAACCTACTACCATTGATCACAATCAGCACCCACCTACAAACTTACATGACATACAGCATCCACTTGCAACCTTACGTCACATACAGCACCCACCTACGACCATACATCATATACAGCACCCACCGTCGACCATACATCATATCCAGCACCCACCTACAACCTTACATCACATACAGCACCCAACTGGAACCTTACATACATACAGCACCTACCTACTTCCATACATGCATACAGCACCCACCTACAACCTCTCATCACCTATAGCACCCACCTACGAATACATATCACATCCAGCACCCACCTACGACCTTACAATACATACAGTACCTATCTACAAACTTGCATCACATACAGAACCCATCTACGACCATGCATCACATACAGCACCCACCTACGACATTACTTCGCATACAGCACTTACTTGCGAACATATATCACACAGAGCAATCACCTACAGCCTTACAACACATACAGCACCTACATTCAACCTTACGCTACATACAGCACCCACCTACGACCATACATCACATGGAGCACCCACCTACGACCATATTCATATCCAGCACCCACCTACAACCTCACATCATATACAGCACCCAACTGGAACCTTCCATCACATACAGCACCCACCTACGACCATACATCACATACAGCACCCATCTACGACCATAATCTCATCCAGCACTCACCTACGACCATACATCACATACAATACCCACCTACTACCATACATCACCAATAGCATCCATCTATGACCATACATCACATACAGCACCCACCTACGACCCTACATCACATGCAACAACCACCTACGACCATACATCACATACAACGCCCACCTACGACCATACATCATTGGAAATCTGCCTCCAAGATGTGCACCATGTTTAAGCGATCTAGTAATAGAACACGTGCTTATTCAGCGCAACAGATAGTGAATATATAAAAGAAATAGTGCATCGTTTTAAGATAAGGAAAATAAACTTTACCGTATAAATTTCCTTGGTGAGAACATCAGTATAATTAACGAATTTATTATCTTTCTGAAGGTAAGAGAAATAGTCAGATGATATAAGGTGGTTCAACGGTTTGACTCTGTGCCGGGGCTGACTTCAGGGTGTGGCTGGTTCTGCTTTGGGCTGGTTGTGTGGTGGGCTGATGTATTTGCTCATTATGCTGCTGGTCTGGTGAAGGGTTGTTTGGAGCCGGTTTCTTTACTGTGTCAAGCTGATGTTGATATTTCATGAAGTACGTATGTACTGCATGCATGGGTGAAGGACTATCTCTCATCTGTCATATCTTTTCGCAGTCCCTCTGGCAGCTGCTGCAGCGGGTGTTGTGCCCTGGATGGTGTTTGTCGCCGCCTTCACACACTACCCGGGTACTAATCAACATTTTATTCAAATATCTATTCTTTGTTTTCATCTAATATTCATTAATCACTTTTTCTTATAGGTTTAGATAGCACGTATAGGATCATTACACAGGGAACTTATGAAGTCAAAAAACACAAAGGGTTGCAGGCCTAATGACTTTCCTCATATGTGGCTGGCCGTTAAATCCAACTAACCAACCGCACACGTGGAAGGCTTTGCTTTAAATCGACACAAGTCACTCTGGTAATATCCATTAACATATCCAACATGTATCACGTGAAATCGATGTAAACCATTTCACCAATCTATGCCCAGATGCAAATCTCTTACTATATGACTGAGAACCAATCATCAGAATCACTATACCACTATTGACTTGAAAAATAACACATCTCAGACCACGTTTTCTGTGATATACCAATGAAAAGTGGAGTTTACAATATGAATAAAGGAGCCGTACGCCTTTATATAGAGTGCTACTCTAACATTTAAGGTAATTCTTGCTTCAAGTAAACGCTGAAATCTGTAAGACAAAAAGCCATCACACTAACCAGCATTTTTAATTCTACTCTCAAACTCCTCCATTATCCATGCACTGCATTGCTGATTCGTCTTTACATATTCTTTGCAGATATCAACTCGATTTTTGTTCCTGAGAAACCATTTTTTTCTTTTTATGGTTTGGGCATTAAAGTACTCTACGTCCACTGGAACTCCAGGGTTATCATTTCT
This sequence comes from Panulirus versicolor, assembly GCA_032361705.1. Taxonomy (NCBI): domain Eukaryota; kingdom Metazoa; phylum Arthropoda; class Malacostraca; order Decapoda; family Palinuridae; genus Panulirus; species Panulirus versicolor. The sequence goes on from JAUUDZ010040859.1 coordinate 8,407, forward strand.
TTACCTCTAATGTTAAGGTATAAAACTCCACACCCTGTCGTGTCTTTCGAAACTACTAAACTGTTGCGTTTATAAAAAGATAATAGGATATGCGTAGCAGAAATATAAAAGTAAAGGATTAAAAAAGAATATCAAAAACAAGATTTTTTTTTCACCGGAAGGCTTGTTTACTCACCCAACTCCTCTGTTGTCTTTTTCTTTTCTTAGTTCTTTCCCTCGTTCAAGACTTGCTCTTGTTGCGGACTCTGTCTATCTGGCCACTAAGAAAGTTATCAAGAGCTAGAGTAAGAGACTCTGAATATGGAGTTGAAGTAAAAAGTCATTTAAAACTGATATGTTACTTGGGGTTAATGTCACGTGGATTAACAATCAATTGAACTTAATGCTCATCTTTGTGAACAGAAGGATCCTCAGTGTAGAGTCCCTGTAACGGCCAGGAGACGGTTTACTGTTCACTAGACTAGGGAAGACTGACCACTTCCATGGAAGAGGCGTAGTGAGAACATTTATGCTCGACATTGATTGCATCAGCCACTGCACTCGTCTGCCTTATAAATTGTTTTGAGCCCTACGTGTTTTTTCGTCCTCGTAACATAATACTTACCGATTTCATGTGGTTTTCTTGGATTCACCATTTTAAGTTGCACGCATATGAATACAAAGAATCATAACTAATATTTACTTTTTTCCTAAAGTTGTAATTTCAAATTTATTTTGTCGTTGCAGTATCTAATTATTTCGAAACGTAGCTGAAGTTTGATATTGTGTGCTAATGAGAATGTGACGAGTCAAGGTAATCCAGTTTGTCTGGCTCTTCGGCCCTGACCGATGCTGCAGCATTAATTTTTTTTTTTCTGTCGTTTGATTCATAATGAGAAATATACATTCTTACACCAACAACTTAACTTAAACTTTGATGGATGAAATTGAAGAGGTAGTAAGTGAAGTCCATGAGTGGGAGATCAGCTCACACAAATATCTCGGATACCTTTATCGTTGCTCCTGGAACCTGGGTAATTGTGAAAACAAATCGATGTTATAAAGATTTGAAATATGAAATAAGAGATCACCGAAAGATCAGAGTGATAAACAAGGGAGTAGATATTGTTTGTGAAGAATAATGACCCAATAGTGTTTAAAGAAAGACAGTTTTATCCGATATTGATGTTCGTTTACCTCTCATCCTTGTGAGATTCTCATGGTCTTTTCGCTCCCATCATTGCGAGATTTTGATGTTCGGTTACCTTTAATGATGAGGTTATGATTTTCATTTACTGCCAATATCATGAGATTTTGTTATTCATTTTTCTCCCATCAATACGAGATTGTGATGTTTGTTTACCTCTCATCATCGAGAGATTGTGATGTTCGTTTCCCTCTCATCATCGTAAGAGTGTGATATTCGTTTATCTTCTATCATCGTGAGACTGTGATGTTTGTTTACCTCGCAGCATCGTGAGATGGTGATGTTCTTTTACCTCCCAGCATCGCAAGATGGTGATGTTCGTTAACCTACCATAATTGTGGGAATGTGATGTTCGTTTCCTCTTCTACCATTGTGATATTGTGGTGTTTGTTTAACTGACATCATCGTGAGATTGCAATTTTCGTTTATTTCCAAATCATCGTCAGATTGTGCTGTTCGTTTACCTCCCATCATCGTGAGAGTGTAATTTTCACTTACGTCCCAATATTGTTAGATTGTGATATTCGTTTGCCGCCCATTACCGTGAGATTGTGATAATCGTTTATTTCCCATCATCGTGAAATTTTGCTCTTCGATGACTTTCAATCTTCGTGACATAGTGATGTTCTCTTATGTTAAGTCATCGGTAAATTGTGCTGCTCGTTTACTTCCCATCATTGTGAGATTGTGTTGTTCCTGTAAATTCCAGCGATGTGATATCGTAATGTTTATTTACCTCCCATCATCGTAAGATTGTGAAGATCGTTTCCCGCCCCTCATCGTGAGATTGTGATGTTCGTTTAACTTCCATCTTGGTGAGACTGTGGTGTTTGTTCACTTTCCATCATTGTGAGATTGTGATATTGGTTTCTTTCCCATTATCATGAGGTTGTGATATTCGTTTACCACCCATCATCGTGAGATATTATTGCTCATTTACCTTCCATATCTTGATAATGTATTGTTTGTTTTCTTCCCATCAACATGATATTCATTTACCTTCCATCATCTTGAAATTGTGCTATTCGTTTACCTCTCATTATCGTAAGATTGTGATGTTCGTTTCCTTCCCATCATCGTGAGATTGTGATATTCATCTACCCATCACCATTGCGATATAATATTCGTTTACCCTCATCACC
>JAUUDZ010040870.1:0-10734 GCA_032361705.1 Panulirus versicolor
GTAGCTAGGACGCTATCGAGTAAACATGTAATTTTTTTCTTGTATCTCCCTTGATGATGTGATTATTACACGAAAGTGCACTTGGGAACTTATCGTGTTTCTTTTCCCCGTGGACTCCTACTAATGTACTTGATCACGAAGGTACGACCCCCTAAGTACGAGGGTACGACCCCATGAGCACGAAGGTACGACCCCCTGAGCACGAAGGTACGACCTTCTGAGCACGAGGGTACGACCCCCTGAACACAAATATGACGCATCGAATTGATGGCCTAACCTCTGACCTAACCATTGAGGACTCTGTCCAAGATCACTGCCCAGGAGTCGTACAGTCGTTCTCAAGGGTCGTACTGCCGTGTTCACCGCCATGCTTCAGGTCGTAGACAGTAAACCAGTCTCTACAGGGGACTGCGTCACATGAACACAACACACGCATTTGCGTCGGTCAGTGTGAAGGTAACATGGTCCCGTCCCTCACGGCAGCTGGAGCCTGGCGAGTCACGGGACGTGCACATCCCCATCGTCTTCACCCGGAAGGGAGCCGTGGAGGTGACCGTCATAGGCTCCACCATGATGCAGAAGGACTCCCAGACCATCACCATCGACGTGACCTCAGAGGTGAGCGGACCAGAGGGGGGCGCGGCCTCACCCCTCCTGATGGTGCAGGAGGGGTGACTGGCGACCACGACGAAGCTCAGGCGAATGATGCTTTTTCTGGACTGGTAGGATGATGGGAGGAGGAGGTGCAAGAGGCACTGGGAGTGCAGAAATCTGAGTAGATATTGAGAAATCGGGAGGGCAGAATTTGATGAAAGTGGAGGGATCTGTTTAGCAAGATGGGAGGGAGGGAAACCTGATGGGCAAGAAGGGAAGACCTGATAGGCAAAAGGAAAACAACTGATAGGCAAGAGGGGAAGATCTAATGGGCAAGAGAGAAATGATTGTTAGGTAAGAAGAGGAGGGGGGAAATTCTGATGGGTACAAGGGATAATTTTCCATGACCTCCCAGCAAACCCTTCCAGGCCCTCCCAGCAGACCCTTCCAGGTCCTCCCAGCAGACCCTTCCAGGCCCTCCCAACAGACCCTCCCAGCAGACCCTGCCAGGCCCCTTCCAAACCCTCCCAGCAGACCTTTCCAGGCCCTTCCAGCAGACCCTTCCAGGCCCTCCCAGCAGACCCTTACAGACCCTCCCAGGAGACCCTTGCAGACCCTCCCAGCAGACCCTTCCAGACCCTCTTTGTGCATACCTTAAGAATGATATCGTTCTTTTAAGTATTTCTAACTACATTCATGGTGATTAAGGGACTGAGAGACTTTGCTATAGAGGAGAGTTAATTAGTGGATAGATAATGAAGATGAAGGACGATGGCTGCATCGGGAATGAAAATGAGTCAATGATGCAAAAATGAGAGACAAGAATGATGGTGAGTGTGAGAATGACGATAACTTATATGTATACTGCCTGTGGCTCTGCTGTTGACGATGCCTTAGTGACCTCATTGTATCCATGGGATACGTTTCTTGAATCTTTCCTCCCACTGTAACCATGGGATACATCGCTTATGAACTACACTATCCCATGAACCATACCTTCCCATGAACCAACCACTCCTTCCCATGAGCTAACCCCCTGCTCATGAAATCCTCCCTCAATTAGTGACCCCCTTGCCCATTACACTGTGTTCCTCCCTCCTCCTGCCGCAGGGGGTGATCATCGGCAAGCACACGTCCATCCTGCTGGACCTCAAGAACCGGGCGCTGGTGTACGACTACATGGACATCGACCTGGACGAGTCGCCCATCATCCCTTACTCCCTGAAGCGACGCTACATCTACGACACTCCCACCGGCCACATCTCCATCACCGGTGAGTCCCTCTGACGCTCGCTCCTCCACACCTGCATCCCTCACCATCACCACTCCCCACCGCAACTCCCGCCACACTCGCAGTACCTACACCCACCACCTCTCTGCCTTCCCGAGCAAGAACCATTGTATCTCCACAGCATCTCGCAACACCCCTGTAAGCCCCCGCCCACCACAATAGTGTAGCTACAGCTACAGGCTAAATCTACCACATATCCATGCATACCCCATCCCTACCTCTACAGATGAGTTAGATTATAGGGTGTTATAACCAAACCATCACCGCTGCTATAAGAGAATTTTATCTCAAAATACAGAAGTCGGGTACGATTCTTTATAATTCTGATCATATTCAAACAGTGTGGCAGGTCCCTCACCTGATTGACCTCAAGTTTGAGGTAACTGAACCATAGATAGTTTATGAGGAATAGGAGACACCACATGTCTCCTCCCACATGACACTCACTTCAGGTAAGTGTGCGCCCGAGGCAAGACTATAGTTCCTAAGTAAACTCAACCAATTTCTTTAGCAAGATAGACCAGTCATCAGTGCTCAGGTGCCGGAGTTAGCGTATTGTGGAGGGAAATAATGTAGGAAAAGATGAATCAGTTGATGATGTTGGTGTGGTGTGGAGCAGTTGATCCAGAGGGTTGTAGAGAGGCGGGTTGTGCCGGTCGTACGGCCGTGTCTGGTGTTGTATCACAACCTCGATCTAAGGGTTCTCTCCCTCCTGGGTGACACCACCCGATCGGCTGCCCAGGCACCGTGAAGTCATTCTGTCTCTCACGTACGTGATGATGACCCAACCCACACCCCTCCCCTCCTGCAGGAGACGTTGTCGGACCCGCCTTCCCCGAGATACCGGTGGGGAGCGATACCTTGCTGGGGCTGGAGGTCATGGGGGCTGAAACCGCCGCCTTCAACTTCGCCGCCAACCTGTGGACGCTCCACTACCTTCGCCTCACCAACCAGATCAAACCCGAACTAACTTACCAGGTGAGGGGGGCGCGGCGCCCCATACGCCTTTGTTCGTCAACTCAGAAAACAGTAATGACCACAACTACATACAGTACCTCTACAGATGGTTATTATCTGTATAACTATTTTCAGAACTTCATTGGAGTCGTTTGTAAATTGGTCTTGCTGTAATTTGACACTAATGAGGTGTCCTTGATTGAGGTGGCCATTACGTCACACCGACACACGACAAATGGATTTTGTGTACGTCATGGTGGCTGTCTGTCCGGCAGGTGACTTATATGAGCTTCCTCCGGCAGGTGCTGACGGCGGTGAACGTGCAGTACGCCGCCATGGCTCGCTACCAGGACGAGGAGGGCGCCTTCAGGATGTGGCCCGAGTCAGAGCCCAGCGTGTGGCTCACGGCCTACATCCTCAGAACCCTCTGGCTCGCCAGCTTCCAGGTGGGTCACGCTCCACCTGCCTCCTCCTCCTCCTCCTCCCCCTCTTCCTCCTCCTCCCCCTCTTCCTCCTCCTCCCATGGTGTACTTCCCGTGGTGTACCTCCCATGGTGTACTTCCCGTGGTGTGCCTCCCATGGTGTACTTCCCCTCGTGTACCTCCCATGATGTATTCCCATGTTCTCGTTCATATTGCGTCTTTCTAAGTCTCCACATTAGCAGAAGACGCTGACGCCAGGATGTGATGACGTCAGTGTGTTTGTTCTGCCAACTGTTCGTAATGTTGTGGAGTGATTGAACATATTTTATTTACGTCGTGCAATACAGAAGCTTTGATAATAATCATGGTAGGTCTTTGTACACTGGTTCTTCAAAATTTCGACATACCACGAAGGGTATGATTCGAATGTATACCTCCTCCCCCGACCTGAAAATTGATATTCAGTTTATTTTATATTTTCCAAATGTGTCTCTTGGTGTTACCGGACTTTGCCCGCTTGAGCTAACACCTCGGGCGAAAAGTCACCTTTGGTGAAGCTGTGTTATCCTGAGCTCAGTCTCGTCAAAGAACTTTTTGCTTCAAAGGAGTCTGCATTTCCCTGCTACTGGCAGTTAGCGCAGCCTTGGACTGCAGGAACCTTTAGAGAAGTCCTTCCGTAACTCCAAGAATCTAGACTAGAAATTGGTCCTGGGGTGAATTAGTCGAAGAAATTGGTCCTGGGGTGAATTAGTCGAAGAAATTGGTCCTGGGGTAAATTAGTCAGGTAAATTGGTCCAGGGGTAAATTAGTCAGGTAAATTAGTCGTGTAAATCGGTCCTGGGGTAAAATAGTCATGTAAATTGGTCCTGGGGTAAATTAGTCGTGTAAATTGGTCCTGGGGTAAATTAGTGGTATAAATTGGTCCTGGGGTAATTATAAGGAAATATAAGTACTTTATTCATGACCAGTGCTAATGAAATCACTTCATTCATGACCTATGCTACTAATGAAGAGGAGTGTGTGTTGGGCAGGACTGGGAGAACCTGATCTACATCGACCCGGCCGTTATGAACTCAGCGACGGAGTGGATGCTCAGGTACCAGACCCAGCTGGGCGCCTTCGCGGAGACCCCCAACTACACCCACCCGCTTGACTCCAAGACCAACCCATTGCGCTCCTCGGCCTTCTCCAGTGTGGTAAGTGTTCCTGGTCTCACGCACGTGTATCCCAGGGGATTGGGTCGTACACTAGACATATATCCCAGGGGATTAGGTCATACACTAGACATATATCCCAGGGGATTAGGTCGTACACAGACATATATCCCAGAGGAGTAGGTCGTATACAGACATATATTCCGGGAGATTAGGTCGTACACATACATTTATCCCAAGGGATTAGGTCATACACTAGACATATATCCCAGGGGATTAGGTCATACACAGACATATATCCTAGGGGATTAGGTCATACACAGACATATATCCCAGGGGATTAGGTCACACACTAGACATATATCCCAGGGGATTAGGTCATACACAGACATATATCCCAAGGGATTAGGTCATACACTAGACATATATCCCAGGGGATTAGGTCATACACAGACATATATCCCAGGGGATTAGGTCATACACAGACATATATCCCAGGAGATTAGGTCATACACAGACATATATCCCAGGAGATTAGGTCATACACAGACATATATCCCAGGAGATTAGGTCATACACAGACATCTATCCCAGGGGATTAGGTCATACACAGACATATATCCCAGGGGATTAGGTCGTACACAGACATATATCTCAGGGGGATTACATGGCGTATTGAGTGGAGGAAAAAAAGAAGAAAATGAGAGTAGAAGTAAATAGGGACCCGGAGAGAGAGAGAGAGAGAGAGAGAGAGAGAGAGAGAGAGAGGTTTGTGAGGGGTGATAAATGAGGAAGATGGATCGTTAGGTATGTGACGGTCGGATCTTCCTCCTCCCCCTCCCTCACACACCTCTCCCTACAGTTACGAAGACCGCGACGCGTCACGCTGTACGGTAACAGTGACGCGGGTGTTTACGGGCGAGAGTACCTGACTTGCGTCACAATAGACCTGGGTGGCTCATCCATCATCCTCACATTACTCATCAAAGGCCCAGTTGTTCACCCTACCCACGGTATTCATCCTGACCCACGAGTAGTGGAAGCAGAGGCACCACTTCCTCATCCTCACCTCACCTCACCCTGTCTCCTCCCGCCAGCCGGCCTACCAGCTGGAACGCGATGGCTACAAGAACGTGTCCCTGACGGCCCAGGTGGTGCTGGCGCTGGTGAGCGTCCTGCCCTCCCTCCACGGCCACATCAGGGCCAAGACCAACATCGCCAAGGCCAACGCCGTCAGGTGGGTCCTCCCTTTTGCCTCAGTCCCCCAAGGGAAATCATGTGTTGCTTGATATACAAAACTTTTGACGCGCCGTCAGGCTGTGTAGGGCAGTGTGACGCCACACTCGCCCGCTAACTGTCACAGGGGAGTAACGCTGGTGCTCTGCCCCTCAGCTACCTGGAGCGGGAGCTGGACAGCCTTCACGACCCGTACGACGTCGCCCTGGTGGCTTGGGCCCTGACCAAGGCCGACTCTGGCAAGAAGGAGGCGGCCTACAACAGACTCCACTCCATCAGGAGAGAGGAAGGTGAGTCGTCACCCTGGGAGAGGAAGGTGAGTCGTCACCCAGGGAGAGGAAGGTGAGTCGTCACCCTGGGAGAGGAAGGTGAGTCGTCACCCTGGAAGAGAAAGGTAAGTCACCCAGGGAAAGAAGGGTACGTCACCTTGGGGAAAGGAAGATAAATCGCCTGATGTAGGCAAGTCCCCTGGGGAGAGGTAGGTAAGTCACTCAAAGAGAGGTAGCTAAGTCACCCAGGGAGAGGTAGGTAAGTCACCCAGGGAGAGGTAGGTAAGTCACCCAGGGAGAAGTAGGTAAGTCACTCAGGGAGAAGGTAAGTCATCCAGAGCTTACAAGGAGGATGGTCTGTAGTCTGGAATAATGAGTTATGATGTGGCGTATAACCAGACACAATAGAACATACCGTCCGCCGGTACCAATAGTTTTGTGTTTCATCCTAACCCCGTCCCCTGCAGGACAACACACTGTCTGCACCTTTCCCACTCCCATGTCAAGTGTCGTGCCGGTACGTGCAGGCGAGAGCCACGAGCACAACTGTACGTGTCGTCCTCGGAGTGACATTAATCGTTTAACTTCCTCTTGCGACGCAGGCAATAAGATATACTGGTCTCGGGAGCCCGTGGACTTCAACCCGCTCGTCTACGAGGACAGCCAGAAGCCCTTCATCCAGCCCAAGAATGACCAGAAGTGGGACGCGCACGCCGTCGAGACCACCGCCTACGCCCTCCTCGTGTACATCGCCAGGGAGGGCATTGGCATCATCCAGGAGAACATCGTCCGCTTCCTGGCCGTCATGAGGGAGCTGGACGGGGGACTTATCTCAACCCTGGTGAGGCTTCTGCCAGACTCCGGGGTGTTCCAGAAGGGATTCACACTCGTGTAGGGTGTTGACAAGACACATACACACTCTTAAGAGGGTTTATGTAAGCTGTAGGAGTATTCAGAGGGAATTAAAGTCTGTTTACGTTCGCGCCTCGGTAGTGGCGTTCTTAGACTTGTTGATGACTAATCCACTACCCTGGGTTCGATCCCTGGTGCTGGTAGACGGCGCACAGGTAGCCCAGCTGTTCATCCTTACTCTAGTTACTTAGATAAGTAAGTATTAACTTGGGTTAGAGTAAAGCACCACAGTTGGGGCAGGCCCAGCCAGCCGATAGCCTGTTGTAAATCAGCACGAGTTAAACCAGGGTTGGGTATCCATGTCCGGGGACATAACCCCCGTCTGTCAGGCCAGCTAGCCCATCAAGGTACTGTACCTTAATTCATACACTCAGTCTGTGTACCTCACGATGAAGAGTAAATGATCACTCAGTGTGTCTCCCACTCTCTGCGTTTTTCTCTTTCACACTCCCTCCATGTACCTCCTCCCTCTCTTGCCTCCTCTCACTCCCCCCCGTCCCTCCACAGGACAGCGTGGCGGCCATGGAGGCCCTGGTCGAGTACTCATACCGGGCTCGACTCCGTGACGTGACGGACATGCGCGTCACGCTCGAACACTCCGCCAACCCCAACTTCACCGTCGACGTCCACCTGGGCAACTCGCTGGACCTAGCCTCTATGAGGTCCTTCGACGTAAGTCGCTAGCAAGGGAATCTGTGGCCGTGTGGTCATGGAGGAGTTTATGGGGTTGATTCATCTGGGATGTGTCTATATATATGTGTGAAGACTATCTGGGGTTATCTCTGTGCAACTGAGGGCGAGTCGGGAACAAATATATTGATCCTAGATTCTTGATATGCGTAATTGGGACACATCTACATCATTAAGTTCATATTGCTGGGGATCATATGGGGTCGTGCATTGTGCGGCTGTGCAGCTGGTGAACCTGTGGGTCGTACATTGTACGGGTGTGCAGCTGGTGTACATGTGGATCGTGCATTGTACGGGTGTGCAGCTGGTGAACCTGTAGGTCGTACATTGTACGGGTGTGCAGCTGGTGAACATGTGGGTCGTACATTGTACGGGTGTGCAGCTGGTGAACCTGTGGGTCGTACTTTGTACGGATGTGCAGCTGGTGAACCTGTGGGTCGTACATTGTACGGGTGTGCAGCTGGTGTACATGTGGGTCGTGCATTGTACGGGTGTGCAGCTGGTGAACATGTGGGTCATATATTGTACGGGTGTGCAACTGGTGTACCTGTGGGTCGTATATTGTACGGGTGTGCAGCTGGTGAACATGTGGATAATACATTGTATATGTGCAGCTGGAGAACATCTGGGGCCACATCAGCGTGGTGGGCCACGGGTCAGGACAGGCGCTGGTGCAGCTGGACTACAGCTATGGGGTGGACTACGAGCCGCAGCTGGATTACCCACCAGTACCCGCCTTTGACTTCACCGTGACCTCGAAGTTCTTCGGCAGGAACAACTCGCACCTGCTGGTCACCACCTGCCAGAGGTAAGGCCCCGAGACTCGTTGTGCAAGGTGATTCTGTCATCGTCAGAGACAAACCCCTTTTGGTAGATCCCTTTGCAATCATATGGGAGACAAAGACCTCTTTCGGATGGCTTAGATAATTGTATAATATTTGTTGCATCCGCCAGGCCTCTGGTATTGTCATAATACTTTATGACGAACACCTTGTGAGAGGTGTTTTTGCAGTGGTCGAAGAAATACAGGCCTTTTGGGGAACAACCTTCTGAACTGTCAGAGAGAGACAGACATATTGGGAGACCCTTCTGTAACGTCAGAGAGACGAAGCTTTTGGGAGACTTTCTTTTATTTTAAGTTTTAGGGAAAGAGACATTGTGTGTAATCCTTCGTCTTTATGAAAAGCCCTGTTGATAAGGAGAGGGACATTTGAGAGACTGTGTCGTACGGGAGTGCATTAACCTAACCTCACAACACTGAGGCTTGTCGTGTGGTAAAGTGAGAGCCGTGCAAGGTTTCACATGAGGGATTGATGTGTTCAGGTGGACGGACACTGAGGAATCCCCGACGAGTGGGGTGGCGGTGGTAGAGGTGCACCTTCCGTCCGGGTACTACGTGATGCAGGATTACCTCATCGATCTGGTCAACTCCCGCACCATCAGGAACCTCCGTTGGGCCTACAGGACCAACACCCAAGTCAAGTTCTTCTTCAACCACGTGAGTTCTGGCACTCTGGAGGTTTTCTGTCTCGTTCTATCTTCCAGTCTCTCTCTGTCTGTCTGTCTGTCTTTTCTTAGTGTTTTACTATTGGTTGGTCACAGCTGGGTGTTCTCGCTCGGCGGGGAGAGTACCAGGACCGGTGTCAGGGCCCGGATGTCCTTGTTTTATACTACACTTCTCCCAGAACTTAATTACCCGAAGAGCACTCGCCTCTCGACCACACCTCCAACAGGTGATTGCCGCCTAACCACACCTCTTGCAGGAGACGTACACCACCATAACTCCTTCAGGAGACTGCCACCCAACCAGACCTCTTACAGGAGACTGCTACCTGGTCAGGTAGGTCTCCCACAGGACACCTACCTGACTAGATCTCTTTCAGGAGGTTGACAACCCACCATACCTGCTACAGGAGACTGATACCTGACTAAACCTCCTGCGGCAGATCGCCAATAGAGGAGTGTGCCTCCTCACCAGACTAACACCCGACCAGACCACATACAGAAGACGCCTTCCCGACCACACTTCCTACAAGAGACTGACGCCCACCTACGCCTGCTACAGGAGCCTGCCTCTCTGGCTAGACTGGATCTGGGTGTACTACACAAGGTGTATCTCACGGCTCAGACTATATATACATTTTGGGTCGTGTTGGTAGAGTCTGGACTACTGTGACCATCCCGTTCCTTATCCTTATCTGATACTGCATCGCGGGTGAGGAGGTTGGGTCTTCTTCCTGGGCAGAGGGGAGAGGTGTCCTGCAGGGCTGGAAGCCGCCCCGACAAATCCCCCAAATAGCTTGGTGCACGGAACATCATCTGAGGCCTGGACACCACAGGTTCCTGGGTTGCCTGTGATGATTATTCCTAGACCTAAGCCTAAATAGGGCTGTAGCCATTGGTGTCATAGCTGGAAAGGACATAGCAGTGTTTACTTAAACTTCAGAGACAAACTTATTTAATATTTAAGGAGACCTGCTTTGTCTCGATCACGACGGTACGACCCTTGAGCACGATGGTACGACTCGAACATCCCAGTTTGATCGTTGGGTACGATGACCTGACCTTTGACCCAACCATCAAGTATCAGGATAAAAGTTAAGGCCACCGTACCCTTGGTCGTACCTCCGCGTTTCTGAGGGTCGTACCGTCGTGCCTAGAGAAGTGGAGGGGAAGGCTAGACATTCCCCAGACCAATTTCCTTCATGCCACATGAAGACCAGACAGTCAGGGTCACTTGGACTAACACTGTGGTTCTGCCGGCAGCTGGACACCCTCGACACCTGTCTGAGTTACGAGGTGGAGCGGTGGTACCCCGTCGCCAACCACTCCCGCTACAACATGGCCAGAGTCTACGACCTCTACCAGCCCGGTGAGTCTCCCCCCCTGTTGCTCTGTAGGACGATGACCACACTGGTCGGTCGCACAGTAGGTCTGAGGGACGCAAGTCCTCTGCCAGGCTGGCGGGCTTTGAAAGTAAGGGGAAGTGAGAGACGTCATAGCTTTTCCCAAGTAGTCTGGTATGGGATGTGGTAACGCGACCTCACTTCATGTCGAGATGGAGTGGCTAACCTAACCTTTACTGATGTCATCAGACGTAAGGATATATATATATATATATATATAGGAAAGGATCACAAATGAGTGCGTGGTCAGGTATATTCCTATGAGTCCACGGGGAAATGAAACACGATTAAGTTCCCAAGTAC
>JAUUDZ010040880.1:0-21437 GCA_032361705.1 Panulirus versicolor
ACACACACACACACACACACACACACACACACACACACACACACACACACACACATACACATACACACACACACACAAAGGACACAATAATAAAAAATAAGTCCAAGAGGGAGGGAGGAAGAGGGAGAGGAAGGAGGGAAGGAGGGGGAGAGGAAGTGGGAGAAGAGGGGGAGAATAAAAGTCCAGTGGTTCATATAGAAACAGGATCAGGGAGGGAAAGGCTTCCCCTGGGTCATTCAGCTGGCCATGCACGGTCCCACAACCCACACTGCCACCCCCAGCATGGTGGTGCAGTCGGGACCCTCCCCACGCTTACACCCTACACACTCCCAATCACCAGAGTGTTGGCTCCCTCCCTGAGCCTCCTACTGGTTGGGGCGGGGTGTTCACAACAACATCTAGCTGGGACACACTAGAGCCTGACTCACAACACCTAGCTGGGACACAGTAGAGCCTGACTCGCAACACCTGGCTGGGACATATTAGAACCTGACTCACAACATCTAGCTGGGACATACTAGAACCTGACTCACAACACCTAGCTGGGACATATTAGAACCTGACTCACAACACCCAGCTGGGACATATTAGAACCTGACTCACAACACCTAGCTGGGACATATTAGATCCTGACTCACAACACCAAGCTGGGATATATTAGAACCTGACTCACAACACCTGGCTGGGACATATTAGAACCTGACTCACAACACCCAGCTGGGACATATTAGAACCTGGCTCACAACACTTAGCTGGGACACAGTAGAGTCTGACTGACAACACCCAGCTGGGGACACATAAGAGCTTGACCAAATCCCCTCAGCTGGGGCAGAGGAGAGCCAGACCCACAACCAGACTCACAGCAGAGACACAGCAGAATATGACTCATAACACCCAGCTGGGTTACAAAAGGGCTTGAAAAACAAGACCCAACTGGGACTGAGTAGAGCATGACTTACAACTCCGAGCTGGGACACAGTAAAGCATGACCCATAAGCCCAAGCTGGAACACAACAGAGCCTGACTCACAAAACCGAAGTCGGATACAATACAGCATGACTTACAACCCCAGCAAGGACAAAATAGAGCAGAACTCGCAATACCCAGCTGGGATGACGGTAGAGGATGACTCACAACACCGAGATCGAACACAGTACAGCATGACTCACAACCCCAAGCTGGGACGCAGGTTAGAGCCTGGCTCACAACACCCAGCTGGGATACAGCAGAGCATGACTCACAACGCCTGACTGGGACACAGTGAAGCATGACCCACGATAGCATGTTAGGACAAATAAAACATGACTCACAACACCTAGCTGGGACAGGGTATAACATGACACATCACCCAGCTAGAACTCAGCAGTGCATGACTCACAACAACCAGCTGGGACACAGCTGAGCATGACTCAAAACACCCAGTTGGAACACAGTAGAGCTTGACTCACAAAACCCAGCTAGGACACAGAGCATGATTCACAATAACCAGTTGGAACACTATAAAGCATGACTCACAACACCCAATAAGGAATCAGTAGAGGTTGACTCAAAATCACCACTTGGGACACAGTGGAGTATTACTCACAACACCCAGCTGGGACAGAGCATAACATGACTCACATCACCCAGCTAGGACTCAATAGTGCATGACTCACAACAACCAGCTAGGACACAGATGAGCATGACTCAAACCCCCAGCTGGGACATAGTAGAGGCTGACTCACAAAACCCAGCTAGGATACAGTAGAGCATGATTCACAAAAACCAGCTGGAACACAGTAGAGCATAACTCACAACACCCAATAAGGAATCAGTAGAGGCTGACTCAAAACAATCACCTGGGACACAGTGGAGCATGACTCAAAGCACCCAGCTGGGACACAGTAGAGCCTGACTCACAACACTAAACTTGGACGCAACCCACAGCTAGGAGACAATAGAGCCAGACTCACAACACCAAGCTGAGTTACAGTAGAGCTTGACTCACAGCCCCAGCTGGGACACAAAAGAACATGACTCACAGTACCCAGCTGAGACAGAGTAAAGCATGACTCATAACAATAAGCTCACAACCCTAGGCTGGGACAGACTAGATCCTGACTCACAACACTCAGCTGAGACACAGAAAAGCATGACTCACAACCCCAGCTCGGACACAAAAGAATACAAAACACAACATCCAGCTGAGACACAGTAGA
Source organism: Panulirus versicolor (assembly GCA_032361705.1). Lineage (NCBI taxonomy): Eukaryota > Metazoa > Arthropoda > Malacostraca > Decapoda > Palinuridae > Panulirus > Panulirus versicolor. Next base: position 2,199 of record JAUUDZ010040880.1, read on the forward strand.
GCATGACTCAAAAGCACAAGCTGGGACACAACAGAAGCTGACTCACAACACCCAGAAGGGACTCAGTAGATCAAGACTCACAAAACTGAGGTCGGTCACAGTACAGCATGACTCACAACCCCTAAGAAGGACACAGTACAGCATGACTCACAACCCCTAAGGACACAGTACAGCATGACTCACAACCCCTAAGAAGGACACAGTACAGCATGACTCACAAAAACAAAGGACACAGTACAGCATGACTCACAACCCCAAGCTGGGACACAGTAAAGCCTGACTAAAAACACCTAGCTGGGATACAGCAGAGCATGACTCACAGCGCCCAGCTGAGACACAGAAAAACATGACTCGCAACACCCAGCTGGGACATAGTAGAGCATGACTCACAATCCCAACCTAGGCCACATTAGATCCTGACTCAAAACACCCAACTGAAAAATCACAACACCCAGCTAGGACATAGAAGAGCATGACTCGCAACACCCAGCTGGGACACAGAATAGCAACACTTACAACACCCAGGTGGGACACAGAATAGCAACACTTACAACACCCAACTGGGACACAGTACACCATGACTTACAACACCCAGCTGGGACACAGTAGCGCATGACTCACAACGCTCAACTCGGACACAGACAAGCATGACTCACAACCCCAGCTCGGACACAAAAGAACACAAATCACAACACCTAGCTGGGACACAGTAGAGCATGACTCAAAAACCCAAGTTGGGACACAGCAGAGGCTGACTTACAACACCCAGCAGGGACTCAGCATATCATGACTCACAAAACCTAGGTCGGACACAGTACAACACGACTCACAACCCCCAACAAAGACACAGTACAGCAGAACTCATAATACCCAGCTGGGACACAGTGAAGGGTGACTAAAAACACTGATATCGGACACAATACAGCATGACTCAAAACCCCAGCTAGGACACAGTAGAGCAGGGTTAACAATACCCAGCTAGGACACAGTAGAGCAGGGTTAACAATACCCAGCTAGGACACAGTAAAGCAGGGTTAACAATACCCAGCTAGGACACAGTAAAGCAGGGTTAACAATACCCAGCTAGGACACAGTAGAGCAGGGTTAACAATACCCAGCTGGGACACAGTAGAGGATGACACATAACACCGAGGTTGGATAGAGAAGAGCCTGACTCACAACATCCAGCTGGTATACAGCAGAGCATTACAGACAACGCCCAGCTAGGACGCTGTAGAACATGAATCACAACACCCAGCTAGGACACTGTAGAACATGAATCACAACACCCAGCTGAGACACAATGAAGCATGAACAACAGCATGTTAGGACACAGTAAAGCAAGACTCATATCACTCAGTTGGGACACAGTATACAATGACTCACAAAGCCCACCTTGGACACTTAAACATGAGTCACTATTCCCAGCTGGGACACAGCACAGCATGATTCACAGCCCCCAGCTGGGACACAGCAGATCCTGACACAAAACACCCAGCTGGAAAAAGAGTAGAGCTTGAATAGCAATACCCACCTAGGACACAGAGGAGCATGACTCACAACATCCAGCTGGGACACAGTAGCGCATGATTCGCAACACTCAACTGAGACACAGTAGACACTAACTCAGAACACCAGCTTGGACACAGTAGAGCAAGACACAAAACCCCAATAGGGATTCAGTAGAGCAAAACGCACAACATCCAGCTCAGTAGAGGATGACTCACCGTGGTCGAACACAGCAGAACATGACTCACAACCCCAAGCTGGGACACAGTAGAGCTGTGACACATCAGTGTATGACTCATAACACCCAGCTGGGACACAGCAGAGCTTGAATCACAACATGTAGCTGGGACGGACTAGAGCCTGATTCACAATACCCAGCTGGGACACAGCGGGGCATGACAACAGCCACCAGGGACAACATTGAATTTGACCCAAATACCCATCTTGGATATAGTAAGACCTGAGTCACAACAACTAGTTGGGACACAGCAGACCAAGACTCAAAACACCCAGCTGGGACACAAAAGAGCATGACTCACAACACCTAGCTGGGACACACTAGAGCATGAATCACAACACCCAGCTGGGACACAGTAGAGTCTGATTCTGATTCACAACACCCTGCCGCGACATAGCAGATCTTGAATCACAACACCCAGCTGGGACGCAGTAGAGCCTGACTCACAACACCCAGCTAGGTCACAGTAGAGCCTGACGCATAACACGCAGCTGGGAGACAGTAAATCCTGACTCACAACACCCACTTGGAACACAGTAGAACATAACTCACAACACCACTTTGGACACAGTAGAGGCTGAATCACAACAATTTCAGCTCCAGGTTTTGCAGTAATCAACAGCTACAGCTACAGTGGTGCAGTACTCCACAGCTACAGCTCCAGGTGTGGCAGTACTCCACAGGTATAACTCCATGTGCAGAAATACTACACAGCTCTCGCTACAGATGTTGCAGTACTCCACAGGTATAACTCCATGTGCAGAAATACTACACAGCTCTCGCTACAGGTGTTGCAGTACTCCACAGCTTCAACTCCAGGAGTTGCCGTGCTCCACACCTATAACTCCAGCTGTTGCAGAACTCCGCAGCAATTGCTCCAGCTGCTGCATTGCTTCACAGCAACTGCTCCATGTATTCCAGTACTTCACAACTATAGCTCGAAGCATTGCAGTACTCCACAGATACAGCTCCGGATGCGACAGTACTCTACAGCTAAAGCTCCAGTAGTTGCGTACTCCACAGCTATTATTATAGGTGTTGAAGTACTCTACAGGTACAGCTCCAGATGCTGTGGTATCTCCACAATTAGAGCTTCAGATGCTGCAGTACCTCCAAAGCTACAACTTCAGGTGTTACAGTATTCCACAGCTATAGTTCCAGGTGTTGCAGTATTCCACAGCTACTGCTCCACCTGTTGCAGTACTCCACAGCTACAGCTACAGGAGTTGCAGTACTCCACAGTCATACCTACAGCTGCCGCAGTGCTCCACAGGTACATCTCCAGCTATTGCAGTCCTCCACAGCTATATCTCCAGGTGATGCAGTACTCCACACCTCCACATCCAGGTGTTGCAGTACTTCAGAGCTATAGCTCAAGACATTGCAGTACTCATCAGCTACATCTCCAGGTGTTGCAGTACTCCACAGCTACAGCTCCAGGTTTTGCAGTATTCAACTGCTTCAGCTCTAAGTGTTGCAGTATTTCACAGCAACAGCTCCAAGTGCTGCAGTACTGCAGAGCTACAGCTCCAGGTATTGCAGTAGTCAACGGTTATAGCTCCAGGTGTTGCAGCACTCCACAGCTACAGCTCCATATACTGGAGTACTAAACAGCTACAGCTCCAGGTGCTGTAGTACTCCAGAGCTAAAGCTCAAGATGTTGCAGTACTCCACAGCTATAGCTCCAGGTTTTGCAGTACTCCATAGCTTCAGCTCTAGGTGTTGCAGCACTTCACAGTTACATCTCCAGGTGCTGTAGTACTCCACAGCTAGACCTAAAGGTGCCGCAGTGCTTCAGAAGTACAGCTCCAGGTGTTGCAGTACTCCACTGCTATAGCACCAGGTGTTGCAGTACTCAACAGCTACAGCTCCAGGTGCTGCAGTACTCCTCAGCTACAGTTCCAGGTACTGCAGTACTCTACAACTACAACTACAGGTGTTGCAGTGATCCACAGCTACAGTTGCCGGTGCTGCAGCACTTCAGAGCTACAGCCCCATGTGCTGCATCACTCCACAACTGCAGCTCCAGGTGTTTCAAAACTCCACAGTTATAACTCCAGGTGCTGCAATGCTCCACAGCTACTGCTCCAGGTGTTGCAGTTCTTCACAACTATAGCACGAGGCGTTGCAGTACTTCGCAGCTACAGCGCTAGATGCGATAGTACTCCACAGCTAGAGCTCCAGTAGTTGCGTACTCCACAACTATAATTCCAGGTGTTGAAGTACTCTACATGTACAGCTCTAGATGCTTGGTATCTCCACAGCTACAGCTTTATATGCTGCAATACCTCCAGAGCTACAGCTAAAGGTGTTGCAGTACTCCAAAGCTATAGTTCCAAGGGTTCCAATACTCTAGAGCTCCAGCTCCAACTGTTGCAGTAGTCCACAGCAACGGCTACAAGAGTTGCAGTACCCCACAGCTAAGGCTACAGGTGTTGCAGTGCTCCACATCTATAACTCCGGCTATTGCATTACTCCACAGCTACAGCTCCAGGTGTCGCATTACTCCACAGGTACATCTCCAGCTATTGCAGGCCTCCACAGCTACATCTCCAGGTGCTGCAGTACTCCACTGCTAGGCCTCTAGGTGCTGCAGTGCTTCAGAAGTAGAGCTCCAGGTGTTGCAGTGCTCCACTGCTATAGCACCAGGTTTTGCAGTACTCCACAGCTACAATTCTAGGTGCTGCAGTACTCCACAGCTACAACTATAGGCGTTGCAGTGATCCACAGCTACAGTTGCAGGTGCTGCAGTACTTCAGAGCTACAGCCCAAGGGGCTGCAGCACTCCACAGCTGCAGCTCCAGGTGTTGCAAAACTCCACAGTTATAGCCCCAGGTGCTGCAGTGCTCCTCAGATACTGCTCCAGGTGTTGCAGTACTTAACAATAGCTTGAGACGTTGCAGCACTCCACAGCTACAGCGCCAGATGCGACAGTACTCCACAGCTGAAGGTTCAGTAGTTGCGTACTCCACAGCTATAATTCCAGGCGTTGAAGTACTCTACATGTACAGCTCTAGATGCTGCGGTATCTCCATAGCTACAGCTTCAGATGCTGCAATGCCTCCAAAGCTGCAGCTAGAGGTGTCGCAGTACTCCACAGCTATAGCTTCAAGGGCTCCAGTACTCCAGAGCTACAGCTCCACCTGTTGTAGTCCGATCTAGCTATATCTACAGGTGCTTCAGTACTCCACAGCTCCAGTTCCAGGTGTTGCAGTACTCCAAGTCTGCGGCTCCAGGTGCTGCAGTGTTCCACAGCTACAGCTCCAGGTGTTGCAGTGTTCAACAGTTATAGCTCCAGGTGTTACAGTACTCAACAGCTACAGCTCCAGTTGATGGAGTACTTCACAGCTACGACTGCAGGTGCTGCATTGCTCTAAACCTACAACTCTAGGTGTTGTGGTACTCTACAGCTATAGCTCCAGGTGTTGCAGCACTAGACAGCTACAGCTCCAGGTGCTGCAGCGCTGCAGGGCTAAAGCTCCGGGTGTTGCAGTACTTCACGGCTATAGCTCTAGGTGTTACAGTAATCCATAGCTTCAGCTTCAGGTGTTGCTACAGTACCAGGTGCTGCAGTGCTCCACAGCTAAACCTCTAGGTGCTGCAGTACTCCACAGCCACCGGTACAGCACTTCACAGTTATAGCTCCAGATGAGGCAGTGCTCCACAGCTACATCTCCAGGTGCTGCAGTACTCCACAACTAGATCTCCAGGCGCTGTAGTGCTCCAGAAGTACAGCTCTAGGTGTTGCAGTGCTCCACAGCTATAGCACAAGGTGGTGCAGTGTTCCAGAGCTACAGCTCCAGGTGTTGCAGTACCACACAACTACAGCTCCAGGTGTTGTAATACTCTACAGGTACAGCTCCAGGATTGCAGTGCTCCACAGCTAAGCTCCCGAAGTCGCAGTAATCCACAGCTATAGCTCCATGTGTTGCAGTATTTCGTGGCTGCAACTTCAGGTGTTGCTATACTTCACATCTACAACTCCAGGTGTTGCAGTACTCCACAACTATAGCTCCAAGTGTGGCAGTACTCCAAAGCTTCAGCTCCATGTGTTTCAGTCATCACCAGCTACAGCTTCAGGAGTTGTAATACTCAACACCTATAGCTCCAGTTGCTGCAGGACTCCACAGCTAAAGCACCAGGTGTTGCACTACTCCACACCTACATTTCCAGGTGGTGCAGTACTCCACAGCTACAGCTCCGCGTGTTGTAGTACTCCACAGCTATAGCTCCGCGTGTTCAGTACTCCACAGCTATAACACCAGGTGTGGAAGTACTATACAGCTCCCGCTACAGTTGTTGCAGTACTCTACAGCTACAGCCCCAGGAGTTGCCGTGCTCTACACCTATAGCTCCGGGTGTTGCAGAACTCCACAGCTATAGATCCAGGTTCTGCAGTCCTCCACAGCTACTGCTCCAGGTGTTACAGTACTTCACAACAATAGCTCGAGACGTTGCAATACTCCACAGCTACAGCGCCAGATGCGACAGTAGTTCACAGCTAAAGTTCCAGTAGTTGCGTACTCTACAGCTATGATTCCAGGTGTTGAAGTACTCTACAAAAACATCGGTATCTCCACAGAAAACGCTTCAGATGCTGCAGTATCTCCAAAGCTACAGATATAGTTCCATGTGTTGCAGTTCTCCACAGCTACAGCTACAGGAGTTGTAGTACGCCACAGTTATAACTACAGGTGTTGCATTGCTCCACATCTTTAGCTCTAGCTGTTGCAATACTCAACAGCTACAACTCCAGGTATTGCATTACTCCACAGGTACATCTCCATCTGTTGTAGGGCTCCAAAGCTATATTTGCAGGTGCTGCAGTACTCCATAGCTCTAGCTCCAGATGTTACGGTGCTCAACTGCTACATCTCCAGGTACTGCAGTGCTCCACAGCTACAGCTTAAGGTGTTGCAGTAGCCAACTGCTTCATCTCTAGGTGTTGTAGTAATCCACAGCATCAGCTCCAGGTGTTGCACTACTCCACAGCTAAACCTCCAGGTGCTGCAGTACTCCACAGCTACCTCTCCAGGTGTTACAGAACTTCACAGTTTTAGCTCCATACGATGCAGTCTTCCATAGCTACATCTCCAGGTGCTGCAGCACTCCACAACTAAACCTCCAAGTGCTGCAGTGCTCCAGAAGTACAGCTCCAGGTGTTGCAGTGCTCCACAGCTACAGTTCCAGGTACTTCAGTACTCCACAGCTACAGCTCCAGGTGTTGTTTTCTTCCACAACTACAGCTCCAGGTATTGCAATGCTCCGCACCTATACCCCCTCTTGTTGCAGTGCTCCACAGCTATAGCGCCAGGTTTGCAGTACTCCACATTTACAGCTCAAGATGTTACAGTACTCCACAGCTATAGCTCCAAGTGTTGCAGAACTCCACATCTATAACTCCAGGTGCTGCAGCACTCCACAGCTATAGCTCCAGGTGTTGCAGCAGCTAACAGCTATAGCTCCAGGTGTTTCAGTACTCCACAGCTACAGCTCGAACTCATGCAGTGCTTCACAGCTACAACTACAAGTGCTTCAGTGCTCCAAACCTACAACTCCAGGTGTTACAGTACTCTACAGCTATAGCTCCAGGTGTTACAGCACTAAACAATTAAAGCTCCAGGTGCTGCCGTACTCCAGAGCTAAAGCTCCAGATGTTACAGTCCTCCACAGCTATAGCTCCAGGTGTTGCAGTACTCCAAGCTTCAGCTTCAGGTGTTGCAGTACTTCACAGTTACAGCACCAGGTGTTACAGCGCTCCATAGCTTCAGCTTCAAGTGTTGCAGCACTCCACAGCTACAGCACCAGGTGCTGCAGTACTGAACAGCTAAAGCTCCAGATGTTGCTTTCTTCCTCAGCCAAACCTCCAGTTGCTGCAGTACTCCACAGCTAAAGCTCCAGGAGTTGCTTTCTTCCATAGCTAAAGCTCCAGGTGTTGCTTTCTTCCACAGCTAAATCTCCAGGTGCTGCAGTACTCCACAGCTACCGCTCCATGTGTTACAGTACTTCACAGTTATAGCTCCAGATGATGCAGAACTCCAAAGCTACATCTCCAGGTGCTGCAGTACTCCACAGCTAGACCTCCAGGGTCTGCAGTGCTCCAGAACTACAGCTCCAGGTGTTGCAGTATTCCACAGCTATAGCACCAGTTGTTGCAATACTCATCGGCTATAGTTCCAGGTGCTGCAGTACTCCACAACTACAACTACAGGTGTTGCAGTAATCCTCACCTACAGTTCCAGGTGCTGCAGTACTTCAGAGCTACAGCACCAGGTGCTACAGTACTCCACCGCTATAGCTCCAGGTGCTGCAGTACTTCACAGGTACAGTTCCAGGTGATGCATACTCCTTAGCTGCAGCTTCCGATGTTGCATTACTCCAGAGCTACAGCTCCAATTGTTCCAGTGCTCCACAGCTCCAGTTGCAGGTATTGCAATACTCCACAGCTATACCTCCAGGAGTTCCAGTACTCCACAGCTATAGCTTCAGGTGTTGCTTTGCTCCACAGCTACCTCCATGTGTTGCAGTACTACACAGCTATAGCTCCACTTGTTCCAGTGCTCCATTTGGTGCAGTGCTCAACAGCTATAGCTCTAGGTGTTACAGTACTCCACATTTACAGCTCCAGGTGTTATAGTACTCTACAGCTATAGCTCCAGGTGTTGCAGTACTCCATATCTATGGCCCTAGGCATTGCAGTACTCCACATCTATGGCCCTAGGCATTGCAGTCCTCCACAGCTTTAGCTATAGTTGTTGCAGTAATACATAGCTGCAACTCCAGGTTTTGCAATATTTCACAGCTATAGCTTCAGGTGTTGCAGTACTCCACACCTACAGCTCCAGGAGTTGCAGTACTCCACAGCTACAACTCCAGGTGTTGCACTAACCCACAAATACAGTTCCAGGTTCTGCAGTACTCCACACCTACAGCTACAATTGTTGCAGTAATCCACAGCTACACTTACAGGTGTTGCAATAATCCACAGATATAGCTCCCGGTGTTGCAGTACACAACAACAGCTGCTCCGGATGCTGCAATACCCCACAACTGCAGCTGCATTTGTTGCAGTCCTCCACAGCAACAGCTCCAGGTGTTGCAGTATTCCACAGCTACAGTTCCTGGTGCTGCACTACTCCTCAGCTACAGCTGCAATTGCTGCAGTACTCCACAGCTGCAGCTCCAGGTGTTGCAGTGCTCGACATCTATAGCTGCCAGTTTTGCAGTACTCCTCATCTACGGCTCAAGATGTTACAGCACTTCACACCTATAGCTACAGGTTATACAGTACTCCATATCTATAGCATTATTCCACAGCTACAACTCTGGTGTTGCAGTACTCCAAAGCTATAGCACCAGGTGTTTCAGTACCCCTCAGCTACAGCTTCATGTGTTTCTGTACTCAATAGTTATAACTCAAGATGTTCCAGTACTCCACAACTGTAGTTCCCGGTGTTGCAGTACTCCATATCTACAGCCCCAGGTTTTGCAGTACTTCACAATTACAGTTCCAGGTGTTGCAGTACTCCACAGCTACAGTTCCAGGTGTTGCAGTATCCTACAGCTACAGGTCTAGGTGATGGAGTACTTTACAGCTACAGCTACAAGTGCTGCAGTGCTCCAAGTCTACAACTCCAGGTGTTGCAGTGCTCTACACCTATAGTTACAGGTGTTGCAATACTAAACAGCTACAGCTCTAGGTACTGCAATATTCCAGAGCTAAAGCTCCAGGTGTAGCAGTACTCCACAGCTATAGCTTCAGGTGTTGCAGTAATCAACAGCTTCAGCTTCAGGTGTTGCAGCCCTCCACAGCTACAGCACCAGGTGCTGTAGTGCACCGTTGCTACAGCTCCAAGTGTTGCACCACTCCACAGCTAAACCTCTAGGTGCTGCTGTACTCCACACGTACCGCTCTGGGTGTTGCAGCACTTCGCAATTATAGCTCCAGATGATGCAGTACTCCACAGCTACATCTTCAGGCGTTGCAGTGCTCCACATCTTGACCTTCAGGTGGTGTAGTGTTCCAGAAGTACAACCCAGGTGTTGCAGTGCTGCACATTTATAGCTTCAAGTGTTTCAGCACACCACATCTACAGCTCCAGGTGTTGCAGTACTCCACAGTTACAAATCCAGGTGTTGCATTAATCCACAGCTACAGTTCCAATGGCTGCAGTACTTCAGAGCTACAGTACCAGGTGTTGCAGTAATCCACAGCTACAGCTCCAGGTGCTGCAGTACTCCAGAGCTACACTTCCAGGTAATACAATACTCCACAGCTGCAACTCCAGGTGTTGCATTACTCCACAGCTAAAGCTCCAGTTGTACCAGTACTCCACAGCTCCAGTTGCAGGTATTGCAGTACATCATTGGTAACCTCCAGGAGTTCCAGTATTCCACAGCTAAAAAGCTCCAGGTGTTGCTTTGCTTCTCAGCTACAGCTCCAAGTGTTGCAGTACTATAGCTCCACTTGTTGCAGTGCTCCATAGCTATGGTTCCCTTTGTTGCAGTGCTCGACAGCTATAGCTCCAGGTGTTGCAGTACTCCAAATTTACAGCACAAGGTGTTACAGTACTCCAAAGCTATAGCTCCAGGTGTTGCAGTACTCCACATCTATAGCTACAGGTGTTGCAGCACCCCACAGCTACAGCTCCATGTGTTGCAGTACTCCACATTTACAGCTCATGGTGTTACAGTACTCCACAGCTATAGCTCCGGGTGTTGAAGTACTCGACATCTATAGCTCCAGGTACTGCAGTGCTCCACAGGTACAAATCCAGGTGTTACAGTATGCCACAGGTACATCTCCAGCTATTGCAGGCCTCCATAGATATATCTCGAATTGCTGCAGTACTCCTCAACTCCAGCTTCAGGTGTTACAGTACTCCACAGCTACAGCTCCAGATGTTACAGTGCTCACAGCTACATCTTCAGGTGTTGCAGTAATCCACAGCTACAGCTCCAGGTATTGCAGTATTCCACAGCTACAACTCCAGGTGATGCAACAGCAGCTCCAGATACAGCAGTACTCCACACTTGCAGGTGCATTTGTTGCAGACCTCCACAGCTCCAGCTCCAGGTGTTGCAGTACTCCACAGCTACAACTCCTGGTGTTGCACTACTCCTCAACTACAGCCACAGTTGCTGCAGTACTCCACAACTGCAGCTCTAGGGGTTGCAGTGCTCCACAGTTATAGCTACCGGTTTTGCAAGACTCCACATCTGCAGCTCAAGGTGTTCCAGTACTCCACAAATACAGCTACAGTTCGGGGTTTTGCAGTACTCCACATCTATAGTTCCAGGTGCTGCAGGACTCCACAGTTCCCGCTCCAGGTGTTGCAGTACTCTAGAGCTACATCTCCAGGAGTTGCAGTGCTCTACAGCTATTGTTCCAGGTGCTGCAGTACTGCACAGCTACGGTTCCAAGTATTCCAGTACTCCAAAGCTATAGCTCAAAGATTTCCAGTCCTTCATAGCTACATCTCCAGGTGTTGCAGTACTCTGCAGCTACAGCTCCAGGTACTACATTGCTCCACAGCTATAGCTACAGGTGTTGCAGTACTCTAAAAATATACGTCCATGTGTTGCAGTACTCCACAGTTACAGCTCTAAGTCCTACAGTACTCCACAGCTATAGCAACAGGTGTTGCAGTACTCCGCAGCTACAGCTCCAGGTGCTGCAGTGCTCCTCATTTACAACTCCTGGTGTTGCAGTGATCCACAGCTACAGCTCCTGGTGCTGCAGTACTCCACAGCTACAGATCCAGATGCTGCAATATATCCACAGCTACAGCTTCAGATGCTGCAGTATCTCCCCAGCTACAGCTTCAGGTAGTGCAGTACTCCACATCGGTACCTCCAGGTGTTGAAGTACCCCACACCTATTACTACGGGTGTTGCAGTACTCCACAGCTACACCTCCATGTGCCAAAGTGCTCCACTGCTACAGCTCCAGGCGTTGCAGTACTGCATACCTATAGCTCCAAGTGTTGCAGTACTCCACAACTCCAGCTCCAGGTGTTACAGTACTCCACAGTTACAGCTCAAGGTGTTGCAGTACTCAACTGCTTCATCTCTAAGCGTTTCAGTATTTCACAGCAACAGCTCTGGGTGTTGCAGCGCTCCACACCTACAGCTCCACTTGTGCCAATACTCCACAGCTATAGCTCCAGATGCTGCAGCACTCCACAGCTACAGCTCCAGACGATGATTACTTCATAGCTAGAGCTACAAGTGCTGTAATGCTCCAAACCTACAACCCTAGGCGTTGTAGCAGTCTACAGCTATAGCTCCAGGTGTTGCGGTACTAAACAGCTACAGCTCCAGGTGCTGCAGTACTCCAGAGCTAAAGCTCCAAGTGTTGCAGTACTCCACAGCTATAGCTCCAGGTGTTGCAGTTGTAAACAGTTATAGCTCCAGGTGTTGCAGTACTCCACAGCTACAGCTCCAGGTGATGGAGTACTTCACAGCTACAGCTACAAGTGCTGCAGTGCTCCGAACCTACAAATCCAGGTGTTGCAGTACTCTACAGTTATAGCTCCAGGTGTTGCAGTACTCTACAGCTATAGCTCCAGGTGTTGCAGTACTCTACAGCTATATCTCCAGGTGTTGCAGTACTAAACAGCTACAGCTCCAGGTGCAGCAGTTCTCCAGAGCTAAAGGTCCGGAAGTTACAGCACTCCACAGCTATAGCTCCAGGTGCTGCAATGCTTCATTGCTACAGTCCAGGTGTTGCACTACTCCACAGCTAGACCTCCATTTGCTGCAGTGCTCCAGAACTACAGCTCCAGGTGTTGCAGTACTCCACAGCTACAACTACAGGGTTTTGCAGTACTCCGCAGCTACAACTCCAGGTACTGCAGTGTTCCACAGCTATAACTCCAGGTGTTACAGTGATCCACAGCTACAGCTCCAGGTGCTGCAGTACTCCACAGCTACAACTCCAGGTGATGCAGTACTCCCCAGCTGCAGCTCGCGGTGTTGCATTACTCCAGAGACACAGCTCAAGTTGTTCCAGTGCTCCACAGCTCCAGTTCTAGGTATTGCAGTACTCTGCAACTATAACTCCAAGGGTTCAAGTATTCCACAGTTAAAGTTCCAGGTGTCCTTTCTCCACAGCTAACCTCCTGGTGTTGCAGTGCTCCACATCCATAGCTCCATTTGTCGCAGTGCTCCGCAGTTATAGCTCCAGGTGCTGCAGTGCTCCACATTTACAAATCCAGGTGTTACAGTACTCCACAGCTATAGTTCCATTTGTTGCAGTGCTCCACAGTTATAGCTCCAGGTGTTGCAGTATTCCACATCTATTGCTCCATGTGTAGCAGAACTCCACAGATGTAGTTCAAGGTGTTGCAGTCCTCCACATGCATAGCTCCAGATGCTTCATTACACCACAGCTACAGCTATAGGTGTCACAGTAGTCCGAAGCTTTAACTCAAGGCGTTGTGGTACTCCACAGCTATAGCTCCAGGTGTTGCAATACTCCACACATACAGCTCCTATTGTTGCAGTACTCTACAGATATATCTCAAGGTGCTGCAGTACTCCACAACTCCAGCTCCATATGTTGCAGTACTTCACAGCTACAGCTCCAGGTGTTGTAGTAATCCACAGCTGCAGCTCCAAATGTTGTAATATTCCACAGCTATAAATCCAAGTTTTGCAGTACTCCACACCTCCAGCTCCAGCAGGTGCAGTACTCCATAGCTGCAACTCCAGGTGTTGCTTTACACCACAGCTACAGCTTCAGGTTTTGCAGTGATTCACGGCTATAGCTCCAAGTGTTGCAGTAATCCACAGCTACACCTACAGGTGTTGCATTGCTCCAAAGATATAGCTCCAGGTGTTGCAGTACTCCACAGCAGCAGCTCAAGATGCTGCAGTACTCCACACCCGCAGCTGCAGTTGTGGCAGTCCTCCACAGCTACAGCTCTAGGTGTTACAGTACTCCACAGCTACAGCTCCTGGTGCTGCACTACTCCACAACTACAGCCACAGTTTCTGCAGTACTCCACAGCTGCAGCTCCGGGTGTTGCAGTGCTCCACAGCTATAGCTACCGCTTTTGCAGTACTCCACATCTACAGCTCAAGGTGTTACAGTACCCCTCAGCTACAGCTCCAGGTGTTGCCGAACTCCACAGCTATAGCTCAAGGTGTTCCAGTACTCCATAACTACAGCACCACGTGCTGCAGCACTCCACAGCTACAGCTCTAGGTTTTGCAGTGCTCCACAGCTACAGCTCGGGGTTTTGCAGTATTCCACAGCTATAGTTCCAAGTGCTGCAGTACTCCACAGTCCCGCTCCATGTATTGTAGTACACTAAAGCTACATCTCCAGGAGTTACAGTGCTTAACAGCCATAGCTCCAGGTGCTGCAGTACTCCACAGCTACAGCTCCAGGTGTTCCAGTACTCCAAAGCTATAGCTCAAGGAGTTTCAGTACTATACAGCTACATCTCCAGGTGTTGCAGGACTCCACAGCTACAGCTCAAGGTGCTACATTGTTCCACAGCTATAGCTACAGGTGTTGCAGTACTCCAAAAATATACCTCCATGCGATGCAATGCTCCACAGCTACAGCTCCATGTGCTACATTGCTCCACAGCTATAGCTGCAGGTGTTGCAATACTCCAAAAATATACCTCCATATGTTGCAGTACTCCACAGCTACAGCTCCAGGTGCTACAGTACTCCACGGCTGCAGTTCCAGTAGTTGCATACTTCACAGCTAAAGTTCCAGGTGTTGCATTACTCTACAGCTACAGCTCCAGGTGTTGCAAAACTAAACAGTTACAGCTTTGGGTATCGCAGTACTCTTTAACTACATCTCGAGGTGTTGCAGTACTCCGCAGCTCTAACTCTAGGTGTTACAGTATTCCAAAGCTTCATCTCTAGGTGTTGCGGTACTCCACAGCAACAGCTCTCGGTGTTGCAGTACTCCGCAGCTATAGCTCTAGGTGTTGCAGTACTCCACAGCAACGTCTCCCGGTGTTGCATTACTCCACAGCTAAATCTCCAGCTGTTGCAATACTCCACAGCTATACCTACCGGTGCTGCAGTACTCAACAGTTACAGCTCCAGTTGTTGGAGTACTTCACAACTAAGGCTCCCAGTGATGAAGTTCTTCGCAGCTATACCTCCATGTGCTGCAGTGCTTAAAATCTACATCTCCAGGTGTTGCAGTACTCCAGATCAGCAGCACCAGATGCTGTAGTACTCTAGAGCTAAAGCTCCAGGTATTGCTGTAATCCACAGCTACAGCTTCAGGTGCTGCAGTGCTCCACTGCTACAGCCCCAGGTATTACAGTACTCCACAGCTATAGCTAAAGGTGTTGCAGTGCTCCAGAGCTGAACCTCCAGGTGCTGAAGTAGTCCACAGCTACCACCTTAGGTGTTGCATTACTCCACAGCCATAGCTCCAGAAGCTCCAATACTCCACAGCTACAGCTCCAGGTGCTTTAGTACTCCACAGGTACAGCTCCAGGTGCTGCAGTGCTCCATAGGTATAGCTCCAGGTGTTGCAGTAATACACAGCAACAGCTACAGGTGCTGCAGTACTCCATATCTATAGCTCCAGGTGTCGCAGTACTCCAAAGCTATAGCTCCAGGCTTTGAAATACTCCACAACTGCAGCTCCAGGTGTTTCTCTACTCAACAGCTATAGCTCCAGGTGTTGCAGTACTCCACAGCTGCAGCGTCAGGTTTTGAAATACTCCACAGCTACGGTTCCAAGTGTCGCATTATTCCACAGCTACAGTTCCAGATGTTACAGTACTCCACAACTGCAGTTCCAAGTGTTGCGATACTTCAAAGCTATACCTCCATGTGTTACAGTACTCCACAATTACAGCTCCCTGTGATGCAGTATTTTCACAGCTGCAGCTCCAGGCGTTGCTGTACTCCACAGCTATACCTCTAGGTGTTGCATTACTCCACCGCTACAGCTCCAGGTGTTTCATTACTCAAGAGATACAACTCCAGGTGTTGCAGCACTATACAGCTATAGCTCTAGGTGTTGCATTGCTTTATAGATACAGCTCCAAGTGTAGCAGTACTCCACAGTTACAGCGGCATGCGTTGCAATACTCCATGGCTACAGATCCAGGTGTTGCAGTGCTCCACAGCTACAGCTGCGGTGGTTGCAGTACTTCACACATATAGCTCCAGGTGTTGCAGTACTTCACAGCAATAGCTCTAGGTGTTACAGTTCTCCAAAGCTACGGCTCCAAATGTTCAGTACTCCACACCTACAGTTTCATGTGTTCAGCACTCAACAGCTACAGGTGTTGCAGTAATCCACAGTTACAGGTCCAGGTGTTGCAGTACTCCACAGTTATCACTCCAAGTATTGCTGTACTCCACAGCTACAGCTCCAGGGGCTGCATTACTCCGCAGCTACAGCTACAGTTGTTGCTCACTCTACAGCTATATCTCCAGGTCTTGCAGTACTCCACAGTTGGAGCTCTAGGTGCTGCAGCACTCCACAGCTGCAGCTCCAGTTGCAGTACTCTACAGCTACAGCTCCAGGTGTTGCAATACTCCATAGCATTATCTCCAGGTGTTGCAGTACTCCACAGCTACAGCCCCAGGTGCTGCAGTAATCCACAGCTGCAACTCCAGGTGTTCCAGTACCACACAGCTGCAGCTTCAGGTGTTGCTGTACTCCACACTACAGCTCCAGGTGTTGAAGTACCCTCCAGCTAAAGGTCCAAGTGTTGCAGTACTCCACAGCTACAGTTCTAGTTCTTGCAGGTGTTGCAGTACTCCACAGCTACAGCTCCACGTGTTGCAGTGCTCCTCAACTGCAGCTTCAGGTGTTGCAGTACTCCACTTCTATAGCTTCTGGAGTTGCAGTATTCCACAGGTATAGCTCCGGGTGTTGCAGTACTCCAGAGCTACAGCTCCATGTGCTGCAGTACTCCACAGTTAATGCTCCCGATTTTGCACTACTCCCGAGCTACAGCTCCTGATGTTTCAGTTCTCCAAAGCTACAGCTCCAGGTGTTGCAATACTCCACAGCTACGGCTTTAAGTGTTGCAGTACTCCATAGCTAAACTACTTGGTATCATAGTGATTCACAACTATATCTCAAGGTGTTGCAATGCTTCACAGCTACAGCTCCATGTGTTGCAGTACTCTTCAGCAACAGCTCTAGGTGCTGCAGTACTTCATGGCTACTGCTCCAGGTGGTGCAGTACTCCATATCTACAGCTACAGGCATTGCTCTACTTCACAGCTTCATGTGTTGAGTTCTGCAAAACTATTGCTGCAGGAGTTGCAGTACTCCAATGCTACAGCTCTGGTGTTGCAATACTCCACAGCTACACTTCAAAAGATACAGCTTCAAGTGTTGCAGTACTCCACAGCTATAGCTCCAGATGTTACAGTACTCCATAGTAATAGCTGCAAGTGTTGCAGTACTCCAAAGCTACAGATCTAGGTGTTGCAGTACTCCACAGGTGTTGCAGTACTCTACAGCTACAGCTACAGGTGTTGCAATACTCCATAGCATTACCTCCAGGTGTTGCAGCACTCCACAGTTACAGCCCCAGTACCCCATAGCAATACCTGCAAGTGTTGCAGTACTCCACAGCTACAATTCTAGGTGATGCAGTACCCCACAGCTACAGCTCGAGGTGCTTAAGCACTCCACAGCTACTGCTCGATGTGCTACAGTACTCCACAGCTACAGCTCCAGGTGTTCCAGTACTCCACAGGTAAAGGTCCAAGTGTTGCAGTACTCCACAGCTACAGTTCCAGTTGTTGCATTACTCCACAGCTACAGCTTCAAGTGTTGCGGTACTCCACAGCTGCAGTTCCACGTGTTGCAGTGCTCCACAGCTGCAGCTCCAGGTGTTGCAGTACTCCACAACTATAGCTTCACGAGTTGCAGTCCTGCACAGCTATAGCTCCGGGTGTTGCAATACTTCAGAGCTACAGCTCCATGTGCTACGGTACTACACAGCTACTGCTCCAGATGTTGCACTACTCCAGAGCTACAACTTCTCGTGTTTCAGTTCTCCACAGCTACGGCTCCAGGTGTAGCAATACTCCAAAGCTACAGCTCCAGGTGTTGCAGTACTCCACAGCTAAGCCACTACGTATCACAGTAACCTACAGTTATATCCCCAGGTATAGCAATACTCCATAGCTACATCTCCATGTGTTGCAGTACTTTTCAGCGACAGCTCTAGGTGTTGCAGTACTCCATAGCTACAGTTCCAAGTGGTGCATTACTTTATATCTACAGCTCCAGTTGTTGCTATACTCCACAGCTATAGCTTCATGTGTTATAGCACTGCAAAACTATAGCTGTATGAGCTGTAGTACTATAATGCCACAATACTCCACAGCTACACTTACTGGTGTTTCAGTACTCCACACCAACAGCTCTGGGTGTTGCAATACTCCAGAGCTACAGCTTCAAGTGTTGCAGTACTCCACAGCTACAGATCTAGGTGTTGCAGTACTCCACAGCTATAGCTCCAGAGGTTACAGTACTCCATAGCAATACCTGCAAGTGTTGCATTACTCCACAGCTACAGCTCTAGGTGATGCAGTACCCAACAGATACAGCTCGAGGTGCTTAGGCACTCTACAGCTACAGCTCGTTGTGCTGCAGTACTCCACAGCTACAGCTCCAGGTGTTTCAGTACTCCGCAGCTATCACTCAAGGTTTTGCAGTACTCCACAGTCACAGTTCCAGGTGTTGAAGTACTTCACAGCTAAAGGTCCGAGTGTTGCAGTACTCCACAGCTACAGTTCCAGTTATTGCATTACTCCACAGCTACAGTTCCAGTTATTGCATTACTCCACAGCTACAGTTCCAGTTATCGCATTACTCCACAGCTACAGCTTCAAGTGTTGCAGTACTCCACAGCTACAGTTCCACGTGTTGCAGTGCTCCACAGTTGCAACTCCAGGTGTTGCAGTACCCCACAACTATGATTTCAGGAAATGCAGTATTCCACAGGTATATATCCGGGTGTTGCAGAACTTCAAACCTACAGCTCCATGTGCTGAAGTACTCCACAGCTACTGCTCAAGATGTTGCACTACTCCTGGTGTCTCAGTTCTCCACAGCTACAGCTCCAGGTGTTGCAATACTCCACAGCTACAGCTTTAAGTGTTGCAGTACTCCATAGCTAAGCCACTAGATATTACAGTACTCCACAGCTATATCTCTAGGTGTTGCAATACTCCATAGCTACATCTCCACGTGTTGCATTACTCTTCAGCGACAGCTCTAGGTGTTGCAATACTCCATAGCTACAGCCCCAGATGTTGCAGTACTCTATATCTTCAGCTCCATGTGTTGCCCTACTCCACAGGTATAGCTTCATGTGTTACAGTATTGCAAAACTCTAGCTGTAGAAGTTGTATTACTCTAATGCTACAGCTCATGTGTTGCAATACTCCGCAGGTACACTTACTGGTGTTTCAGTACTCCAAAGCTGCAGCTCCGGGTGTTGCAATACGCCGCAGGTACACTTACT
>JAUUDZ010040881.1:0-10393 GCA_032361705.1 Panulirus versicolor
ACAGCTTCACAGTAAAGAAAAAAGAAAAAGCTTTTTGTGAGGGATTTTCAGAAGTGGTCATTCATTGGTCTGGCCTCACACTGGTAGTGCAACTGTCGTGATATTGTAAACATATCGATTGCTAACCGTATTTCCTGTCATTTGCCATAATGAACAGTACATTGATTTCGTATCTTGATGGAAAGAAATGTCACGTGGTATGACCATGATTATGTGGAAATTTTATCTCACGTTACCAGCGCTCACGAGGTGACACGAGTCATACTTATTATTGGTCATTTGGCAGTTCCTGGGACACATCCTGGAAGATATGCTTACACACGCACGCTACCTAGTGTTGCGGGTGCTGATGTCGTCGATACAGAACTGTTTACGTGGAGTCCGCTTACGTAAGAATGTGTATCGCTGGCATATTGGTGCAATGGTTGACCTGGAGTTTCCTTAGTAAGACTGTGTATCGCTGACATGTTGGTGCGATGGTGGGGCTTTACGCTTATATTGACTGGAGGTTTAGGTCATCCTCCAGTTATAGCCACCAATAAGGGATTAGAAAATTAATGATCATTATCTCTAGTTGATGAGGAGTATTCTAGGATCAGACGTTGGTTGGCTGTGTGGGCTTCAGGCCTGTCAACTGCCAGTTTGTCAGTCGTTTGTTGGGTTTTACGGCAGTCGACCTATGAGGTAGGTCATTTAGCCTTCAACCCTATTTAATATGCGATTGAAATCATCCCTAAATACCTGTCCTAAAAAAAAAAATTAAAAAAGTAGAAAAATAGAAAAAGTATAATTCTGATGTTATGATAAAGATGAATTATAATTAGAAATGAATAATGGAAAGAAGAGATTTTGTGGGTATTGAGCCAGCGTGGCGGCAAACACCGCGCAGCAGCCACAGTTGCGAAGAGTGCGAAGAGATAGGACGGACTAAAGATAGTCCTCAGCCACCCCATGCCCATAGAAATAGTACTTTATTTGGAGGTCTGCCGGCTCAATCCCATGGCGTAGTTGCCCGGAGGATGATCCCCTTCCCTCAAGGCCGATCGTCTAATAATAGGTGGACATGTCCACCCACATCCGACATGCCCAAGCTGGAGGAACCTTAGAATTCAGCCAACGCCGCCACAGAAAACAGCTCGCCAACCACCGTACATCATCATTGTTTCTGTTTCTCTGAGGAAGACCATCAATTTGTGTCTAGTAACTCCGAGTTGTCCCCGAGTACATTGACAGTGTTAAAACATTTATTTCGTGTTGTAATAAAGTCTATTAAATTTTCCGTTTTGATTGAAACTGTGCCGTCTTAAATGTTCTTTTGCTAAGGTTTCTTGGAATTGCTTACATGTTGGTGGAAATTTTTTGTCAATATACGTCTTTATGTGGGTGAATAATGTAGAGTTCATTCTGAGGCTGGCCTGCACCACCTCCTCTCCTCTGTTCTTGCGATATGAGGTCGGCCAGTCCGCCACTTCCTGCTTGTATTTCCTGTTGATTGTCAGGTTGGTATACTGACTCTGCCACAGAAGATAAATTGATCTCTTCCCCAGTGAAAGGCAGGACCCCCAGCTCCCGAGGGATCGGAACGACCTCCTCGAGTTCTGAGGTCGACTTCGCCAAGCTGTCTGCCTGCTCATTGCCGTATATATTGTAATGACCAGCCAGGCACCCAGATCAAGATGATATCTTTTTCACATGAATTTAGTTTATTAATAGTATTGTTCTGTAATTGCCGGGGTCATTAAGGTCGTCAACGTAAGTCGACATCCACCAACCGAAACATCAACTCCTTCAGGTGTTAGAGATAATTCTAAGACCACATACACTCTCACTGTGCATGTGACCCATCTCTGGGACCTTACACATTCCGTGATTGCATATGTGGAGGTATTGTAGTTCCCTCTGTAAGTTTTACATACCTGCCGGGCATCATGTATGTACCTGTACTATGAATCGATCATATGAATTCATATTTTCCATATCGAGCCATTAAGTATCAATGTGTATCGTGGATTTGTTGATACTGCCATAACCGGGGGTGTCCAGCCTTTTGGTAAAATCTTGGGATCTTGGGCCTGTTGGTAGAGCTGCGTGTTTAGGGTCTGCTGGCATAGGCGTATGTTGTCGGTGGAGGAGGAGGAGTTACCAGCAGCAAGAAGCCAACAGAAGAAGCATCTCGAGACCAGACAACCCGTCGCCGCCCCGTTGCCCCAGCGTTGATATCACCCACAAATAAATTGATGGGTGACACGAACACTGCTGTGCTTTGCAGTGATGTTGTTGAGCTTTGTGCCTCACAGTCACGAGGAATCAGGCTAAGATGGCGCTTAGGTTCTTCTTGAGTGGCTGTCTTTTGTCCTCACCCACGTCTCTCGTTCCTTTAACAAGAGCACTTTATCCAGAATGTGGCCCTCATTCCACTCCCGTCATTATTTGGGTCTCGCACCAACCAAGCGTGTCAGCTGAGGACAGAAAAGTCAGCGCTCAAACTCTAAATGTTTGAGCTACTGCTGGCGTCGTCAGCGTAACCTGTATTTGTGTTTCTTATTGGAAAGAAAAATCAGAGGATGTTTGAGCGACAGATGAGGTTTAAGTGGCACAAACATCCTCTGATTTTCCTTCTGAGCCCTCTTAAATTTGCTCCTGCGTAGGGTTGCCACACCATCCTCAAAACCACCATTCTCTCCCTGGCTACCACCATCTCCTACTGCTTACCTCCCCCCTTCGGAGACTAGAGCCGCACCACACCCTCTATGGCGGATGGTGTTGTTAAGTTGTATAGTAACCCACCTCCTCATTTACCACTTTACATACCTTTGATATTGCCAGCACAGCCCTCCTGCTTAACAGTAAGATATTTTCCCTAAAGTGTATTTCATTCCAGCTATCAGCAGTTGTTATCCTGCTGAGTAAACAGGTGAATTATTGACAGTTGTGTATGTTGGTTAATCCTCGTACGTCTGGTAATGTTACGACAGAGTTGCCAACTTAGCGGTTTTGGCGCTAGACCTAGGACTTTTTATAGAGATCTTGCGCCTAAATTTCGTATTTAGCGCCTTAACGCGTTTTTTCGGCGCTTTATTTGTATTTAGACCCAAACTTAGTGCTATTTTACTAAATGAGGAAATTCAAACATTATTCGAGATACCTTAATGTGATTGAGGAAGATTGATTAAATCCTATTAAAACGACAAGGAAAACAATGAAAATATTGCACGTAATTCATTTTCATCGAAATGAACATGTTCGAAGATTTTTATTAACAGGTTCAGTTCGGGTGTATTTCGCAGGTTCCCCTACCTTAAGTCCCCCCTCCCCGTGGGCCATGAAGGTTGTTTGTAAGAAATATACTCAACATAGAGCAGAGTGGTTGAAAGACCCCATATATGAAAAGTGGTTTAGAAAAGTAGAGGGGAACGACACAAAATTGCTTCGCAAGTACCACCATTGTCCGTTGTTTGTCAAACTTAGCGAAGCTGAAAGACACAGCAAAGCAGCTAAACACAAGGAAACTGAAGAGCCATTCACTACTCAAAGACAAACCACAAATTCGTTTGAAAAAATGAGTGATGACGCACGGATGATTGAGGGAAATTTATCACTATTCATTTCAGACCATTGTTCTTTACGTGTTGTTGATCGTCTGAGCTGTTCATTACGTGTTGTTGATCATCTGAGCTGTTCATTACGTGTTGATCATCTGAGCTGTTCATTACGTGGTTGGTCGTCTGAGCTGTTCATTACGTGTTGTTGACCATCTGAGCTGTTCATTACGTGTTGATCATCAGAGCTGTTCATTACGTGGTTGATCGTCTGAGCTGTTCATTACGTGTTGTTGATCGTCTGAGCTGTTCATTACGTGTTGTTGATCATCCGAGCTGTTCATTACGTGTTGTTAATCATCCGAGCTGTTCATTACGTGTTGTTGATCATCCGAGCTGTTCATTACGTGTTGTTGATCATCTGAGCTGTTCATTACGTGTTGTTGATCATCTGAGCTCTTCATTACGTGTTGTTGATCATCCGAACTGTTCATTACGTGTTGTTGATCATCTCAGCTGTTCATTACGTGTTGTTGATCATCTGAGCTGTTCATTACGTGTTGTTGATCGTCTTAGCTGTTCATTACGTGTTGTTGATCATCTGAGCTGTTCATTACGTGTTGTTGATCATCTGAGCTGTTCATTACGTGTTCAAACACAAACGTTTGTCATAATAGAGAAAGTACGTAACACAAGATGACCACCTCAAAGATTTTCGTGTCGACAGGCATGGAGGTCAAGTCTCACCAATCTGTATAGAGTTTAAAAACGCAGGCCAACACTTCTATGAAGCGATACCGGCTCGGACCACATTTCGGTGTTGTTCATTCGCGAGATACGGTGGAAAAGGATCGTGTAGTCTTTCCGTGAAAAGCCGCGGCTCTGACTCGGTTCAGGTTGGGTCCCACTGTCACATCCCGGCAGGAAGAGGAGAAGGCGGCCTTTGTTTACACGTCTGGCATCGTCCCGCTGCAAGTGGTGGCTTAAGCGACGAAGCTGCACGCCGTTAGCGAGACGACTCATTAAGCCTTATCTTGTGAACCGTGCCTGAATCTATAACTCAAATGAAAAACTGCTGCCTTGAGCCTAAAACGATGTATAGTTATAGATTATAGTTAAATACAGTAATAAAAGTAAGTTAGATATATATTTTCATTACATAAGTGTCCCAGGATATGTAGGTAAGATGTTATGGTGATGAATATAATGGGAAATTGTGAAGGATATGTTACAATCGCTGAATTAGTTACAAACCTTGGATTTAAAACGTCATAAAAAACACGGACCTTAAACGTTATAAACTGCTGCTCTAAAACATTACCCACTTCTGACCTAAAACGTTATAAACCAATGACCGAAAACGTTGCAAACCGCCGACCTAAACGTTAAAACCGTTGACCTTAAATGTTACAAACCGCTGACCTAAAACGTTGCCTACCGTTGACCTAATTATGTTACAAACTGCTGAACTAGACAGTACGTTACAATCTTGAATACACCGCCCAAGTGTATCCTTGTCCTCACACAACGCATCTTGCATCCTTTGACATCGTCCACACAGCATACTCCAACTTCCCATCCATATATATACCCTAGTTCTGACATAGCCACAATAATATCCTTACGCCAGTCATTCCCATCACTATAGCTTCCAACGCCAGTCATTCCCATCAGCATAGTTTCCGACGCCTCTGTTCCCATCATTATAGTTTCTAACACCTGTTTGCTTCCCATCAGTATAGTTTCCAACACCTTTGTTTCCCATCAGTATAGTTTCCAACAACTCTATATGTTCCCCATCAGTAAAGTTTCCAACGCCTCTATATGTTTCCCATCAGTATAGTTTCCAGCACCTGTTTCCCATCAGTATAGTTTCCAACACCTCTATGTTTCCCATCAGTATATTTCCTACACCTCTTATGTTTCCCATCAGTATAGTTCCCAACACCTCTATATGTTTCCCATCAGTATAGTTTCTAACACATCTGTATGTTTCCCATCATTACAGTTTCTTACACCTCTATGTCTCCCATCAGTATAGTTTCTAGCAACTCTTTCCTATCATTATAGTTTCCAGCGCCTGTTTCCCATCAGTATAGTTTCTAAGACCTGTTTGCTTCCCATCAGTATAGTTTCCAACACCTGTGTGTTTCCCATCAGTATAGTTTCCAACACTATATGTTTCCCATCAGTATAGTTTCCAACACTATATGTTTCCCATCAGTATAGTTTCCAACACTTTCCCATCAATATAGTTTCCAACACCTCTGTGTTTCCCATCAGTATAGTTTCCAACACCTCAATTTTTTTACCATCATTATAGTTTCCAACACCTCTATGTTTCCCATAAGTATAGTTTCTACCGACACACACACACACACACACACATACACAGATGTCTGACTGTTTGCCACATGCCAGGCAAAACTTCAAAAGTTGCCATGTACCAGAGTTGCCTCATGCCATGTATACATTACAGGCAAGAATTATGTAAATGTTTAGCATCGCGACATAGAAAACACCCCCAGGACACTGAACGTGAGGCAGCATGCTGATGTTTGGCTTTGTACGTAAACACACATCACCTTACTTCATGCCGTCAATTTTATTGTGATTTCACTCGGGAGACCTGAACTCAAAATATGTGTGTATTGCATTGGCTGCCAGTTAAACCACAACCGATGTCAAACACACACATGACAAAAATTATCTGCTTTTTTTATTTTAAGGTCTTGAGAGTGTTCAGTAATAACAGTAAAACATCATCCCGCAACCAAACACAGCCGGCAGAGGGTGGATGGTTAACGAATTCCATTGTGGACTTACTGGACTGGACTGGTCGCCCTCCTCCTCCCAAACCTCTACCACTCTACCCACTCTCTCACTTCTGGTCATCTCACTTCCCACACCACATCACCTGGCGATCGCGTGGACTTCGTCAAGAGCACTAAGCTCTACATATCTCAGGAGGGCAAGGTGCGAGGCTGAAAACGATGCCACAGTTCAGATCGCATCCGGATGTGAGCGAAAACTTTTAATGTTGTTTTCAACTCCTCGGCTTATGGTGTGCTGTCGAGTGCGTTTGAAAATATGCTGCCAAGTAATTTCACTTTCCCACAAAACTCCGCGTGGACGACCAGCTCCCGCTGTCAAAAGTAATTTTCCATATAAGAGAATCAGAAAAAGCACAGCGGGAGGACCAGAATCTGATCTTTCTCTAGTGGGAAAGAGAAACAACGGTTGGTGCGAGCAAACGTGAAAGACACCAGCAATCTGTGTAGCGGCGGCTGGCGGGCAGTCGAGCGAGCGAGAGCAGACGGCTCGACCGCTTGTTCAATGTGCTCTCTCCTCACGTTAGTTAGTAGAACAATACAGCAGAGGAGAGAGATGATATGCAGTCACTCACGACGTTCCATCACAGTCAAATGTGTAAAGTATAATAAACATGTATACAGGAGAAAGTAATAAGATCAGTAGATTAAATGATGTAATGGTAGACTAATAACAAGATACCTGAAATTTTAAGTTTGTATCCACTTTTTGCATTTAGTCAGTAAAACTTAACATGAAACTATGTAGCGAAATACGAATTGTAACATCTGTAATAACCCAGTGGGGTCTGTCTGTCTAAGACCCTTTGTGCCGCCACTCATAGGATGAGCATGGGCAGCTAGCTAGATTTGCCGGGGTTAACCGTCACAAATCAATCATCAATCAATCACGACTTAGATCTGCTTAGTAGATTGATCTCCTCGATGATGAATCATGGCGGGGCGTGAAGGAGCTATCATTGGCTAGTCTGGATTACCTTTTACGAGAAATGAAGTGCTAAAAGTACAGATCCGTTGTTCTCAGTGGCATATTTCGCATACTGACTGGGCAGCCTTTTTGAATGAAAGAGAAAATCATAATTATTTCCGAACACCATTTAGATAGTGCAGATACAACACCCGAAAGGAAATCGATCCAGAAACACTTGGACGTATGAAATGCTCTTAGCTCCATCACGCTAACAACTGCCAAATGACTACAAACTGTCACAGTTCCTGTTTATAGTAGCTACAGTTGTTGAAACTGTAAATAGTGTGTGAGGATGAGAGGGTAGGCTTGGGGGAGGGGGGGGATGAAGAGAGTGGCGAATGGAGGAACACTGCCGTTTATGTGGCCCTGTTGGGTGGGTGGGGCTCCCAGGGAGACACTAGTGGTGGTCGATAGGGTCGGCAAGGGTGAGGAGAGGGCGGCCGGGGGAGAGAAGTGGCGGCGGTGGCGGCGCGGCGGACCGCTAGGGGGTGGCCGGGCTCGCGCGGGCCCAGACACCACACAGCCAGTCAGTCGCCAACCTCCGCCACACGCCACCATCACCAACCAATCTCGCAGGGATGTGTTTATACTTTGCTTGCAAAGTATTTGATTTGCCCCTGCCCGAGCTGTTACAGTGGACACCAACAACAGTACACACATGCAGAAGAATGCACTATTTTTATTTTGATATCAGTTGGTGGCATGCTCATCCTGTGGGCTGCAACACAAAAGGATGACAGATGTCACCAAAGGGTCTTTTTAGTCAGATCCCAGTGGGTCAGTATCTCATAGGGTTTATAAAGTTGATTCATTTGATGAACTTCATTGCCTACATTACGTTTTTCATGTGGAATATAGGAATTCAGACAGCAACAGCCCACTGGGTCCCTTCGAGACTGTTTGTGATAGTGGAAGAGAAATGAAATGGTAAATGTAGAAATACGTAAATATTGGAAATAGAAAATATAAACTTTACCCCTTGACGGAAACACAGTAATCCTCCAAACACTGGCCAGATATTATGTAAACAATATTGATGTGTTGAAGGAATGTCCTTCCTTCCTTCCTTAGGCTTTGATAGTATTGTACAGGGATACCTAGTGACAGCACTAGGATCCCGTTCCTCTAACAAGGAATACAGTATTTGAATTTGAAATTATAAACTTTTCATGCATTTAAGGAGGCGCAAATATGTCTCTCGTGGATTTAATACGACATAATTACCAAGTCTGTTCTTAAAGGTATCCGTAGGACAACTTTCAGTCACCCAAATTGATGATAATCTTGTCAAAGAAAAAGTATTTAGCTCCATTCGAGGTAGAAAGTTTGCCCACGAGTGTGTAACCATTACTACCAGTGAAATCAGACGAGTCTATCCTTATGTAAGCCGTGATATCTATATCATCAAAGCCTTTGATAAGGCCTCTGTCACATCATTCCTTCACCTTATCTTTATTAGATAGTTTTAATTCGTTTCGTCGGCTTTCATAGTATTTGTTTTTATTAGTCTAGGAATCACCTTATTAGCTCGTCTCTGTACTCTTTCCGTTCACTCTATCTTACCTCAAGTAGGGTGACCAAAACTAGCCACAACATTCAAGATGGGGACGTACGAGTGACTTGTAAAGAACAAGAATAATTTCCCTGGACTAGATAGATGACATCAACTGCTTTACTTTCATCATGGATGTTTATTTCATCATTAAAGAACTCGGCAGGTTTGTCCGAGGGAGTAAGTTAGCCACGAAATCAGGAATTTTGGATAAATATGATTCGAAAAGGAATATCATTTGGAAACGTTTCATGTATGTGTTACGATTGAAATTTATGGATTGATTTTTTTTCCTCACGTTCTGTTTTTCATTCTATCATTTTCTACATGTCAGTCATGTTCTACTGACTTCAATCATTTGTCACGTTCTCTTCTTTGATTATATGATATTCTTCCTTGGTAAACCCCGGCCTAGTAGAAAAGTACCTCTGATGTGCGTACTCTGTTCCCTTCCATTGATATATCATGTTCGACCTACCATAGGAGACGTTAGTGGGTGTCGACGTACAGTTATAACCACCAACAGAAAAATCTTGAGCACCTCCTTCAGGCGTTAGAAAAAATAATTTTTGAGAACATTCACACTCTCACAGTGTACATGGCTCTTCATTGACAGCCTACGTTCAGAATAAACGCCATGATTCTCCTTTATATGTTTTTTTTTTAATTTATCTTTTTAAATTTCATTTTAGAGTAGCAGGAGTGGAGTAGAGAAGCAGGATTGGTCAGAAAGACATTGCATAAGGAGCTAATCGTAAAGTCCTTCATGCCATATCAAGGAAACTTTTCATCTGTGCAGAAATCTAATCCCGGTATTTCCAGTCTTAAGATCTTTTTTCTTTCCTTTGAATTCACTTAAGCAGATGATTTTAATGGAAAGTTTTTTGTAATGTCTGAAATCTGCCCTATTAAGTTTAAATACTTTCAATATTTCAGATGAAAAAAGTTATTAACAATACGGAACTTATTTCGATATCATAAAGGAAATAAAAACTAGATAAATTGAAGTGCATTTCATTAAAGTGTCCGTTCACATCCTTATTAATAAAAAACTTTGTTGGATATTGTAGATAAAAAAAAGTTTTACCAAAGTTTCCGCTCACCTGACGAGTCAAAGAAAACGGACAGGCGAGAGAACGTACCTCTTCTCCCTGTCGGCTGTCACGTTGTGAGGAGGGCGCAGTGTCTCCCAGGCCAGGGATTTATAGGTTGCTGTTGGTGAGGTGCGGTACGGAGGAGCGGCGTGGAGGCCAGCGTCACGTAAGCTTGGGCCGGGACATTATTAGTAGGCTGCCCCACAAGGTTATCACCTGACACCCGACGCGGTCGAGTATGGACTCCTGTTGGAGAGGTGGCATTATAGGAGAGGCGTGGGGTCCGTGATGCGCGCTCCCGTGCTGCCCGGCCACGTCGCCGGGATCGTCTACAGCAAGTCGGGTAACAGTAATGAATAAACAGCGGCTGCTTTTGGACCTCTCTCTCTCTCTCTCTCTCTCTCTCT
>JAUUDZ010040903.1:0-10733 GCA_032361705.1 Panulirus versicolor
AAGGGTTCTACCGTCGTGCCCAAGGGTCATACCGTCGTGCTCAAGGGTCATACTGTCGTGCTCAAGGGTCATACCATCGTGCTCAAGGGTCGTACCGTCGTGCTTAAGGGTCGTACCGTCGTGCTCAAGGGTCATACCGTCGTGCTCAAGGGTCGTACCGTCGTGTCGAGGGTCATACCGTCGTGCTCATGGGCCGTACCGTCGTGTTCATGGGCCGTACCGTCGTGCTTGAGACATCGTTTTCCGTCATCTTCACAGGTTGCCCCGTCGTGCTTAAGGGGTCAAAACAATTACCTCCCTTAATGACTTAACTGTCCAGTTCCTTAACACCGGTTCCGGGGCAAACATTGAACAGTGGCCAACAACATTAAGCAAATAACCATTTTTTCTCACCATATGTTTTATATCATCAATAACAAGGACTATACAGATTCACAGTGTGACAGACTCTAGTATAGAGATACAGGGAGATTAGTATACAAGCAGAGGCAGACTCCAGTATACAGATAAAGGCAGGTTCTAGTATACAGGTAGATAAAGGCAGGTTCTAGTATACAGGTAGAGACAAATTAGAGTATACAGATATACTCAGACTCTAGTATACAGATACAGGAAGACTCTACTACACAGATACAAGTAGTATACAGATACAGGTAGACTCTTGTATACACAGTGAGACTGGAACAAGTAAAGGGACGAAATCACCTCAGCAAAGAAAGGCACAAAGACAGATAAAAGTTGGCCCACAATGCCATGATCACAACGAACTGAGGAAATAGAAGGAAAGACACCGCAGTAGCAACATAGTTACTGACGAGAGAGCAAAGAATGCAGGTCACAATGATACGTGCGGAAATTAGACACGAAATAGCACGGACACAGACAGTCACTGGCAACGGTGGATGCTGGAAGAAGAAACAGAACGTGTCGTCAAATGCCAACGAAACATACGCGTCATACATCAACACAGACAGACAGACATACAGACATACAATACATACACGCACACAGACACCTCTACCAGTGCGCAAGGATGCAGACATACGCACTCTTGCGTTTGGAGGAACAGGCGTATGGATAAACATATAAAGGGTAGGAAGAAAAAAAATATGTGTAGAAACAGAGGTAAATGTCCAGACCAGACTTCTACAGACGAAGGCCAAGCGAACCTCCTCCAGCACCTTCCGTCCAGTGTCACAATAGCTCGCTGACAACAATATTGGCAACGATGGTAAAGATGACGGCAATAAAAGAAAGGATAGGGGGCGCCCCAGCCCCCTCCTGC
Organism: Panulirus versicolor; assembly: GCA_032361705.1. NCBI lineage: Eukaryota > Metazoa > Arthropoda > Malacostraca > Decapoda > Palinuridae > Panulirus > Panulirus versicolor. Next base: position 1,286 of record JAUUDZ010040903.1, read on the forward strand.
TGGAGTGTGGGGAGAAAAGCTCCCCAGCAGCTCCTTGCCAGGGGGGAGTGTTGGGAGGGGAAGACAGAGCATCTCCCCAGGCGCTCCTGCTGGGGTGGAGTGAGGGGAGGGGATGGGAGAGCATCTCTCTAGCAGGAGTTGGCTGACGCCCCACGGTCCTCTGGGGAACATTTGGCACTGTCTTGTAATGTTCGGAGCCATCCGGGGGGACAGTGGGGGCGGGCAGTACACGAGAGAGGCGGGGAGTGGGAGAAGGTGGGGAGCGAGGGGAGGATGTGGATGGAAGAGGAAAGTGTGGGGGAGTTCGGATAAACAAGGAAGGACCTAAGGATAGATAGATAGATAGATAGATAGATAGATAGAGAGAGAGAGAGAGAGAGAGAGAGAGAGAGAGAGAGAGAGAGAGAGAGAGAGAGAGAGAGAGTTTGTATTGCTTATAGGTAGAGGGAAGAGACAGACGTGGTTGCTAAGGGGGGTGGGGAACAAGAAATGCTAAAATGAAAGCTGGAATGGTGAAACTAATGACAGAGAAAATGATGGAGTTGCAGGACTGTTGACAGGAAGAGTGAAAAGGCAGGAATGTGTTTAGGTAGGATGATGTAATGAAAGTACTGTAAGGGCGAGAAAAGAGAATAGATAGTAAAGGAGTAGGGATATTGCCAAGGAGAGAGAATAGGCGGGGGCTATGACAGAGTGGATGGAGGTGTGGGAGCTCTAACAGGGTAAATAGAAGAGTGTAAGCGTTGACATAGAGGGAAGAAGGGCGGGGTTTCACAGGAAGGTAGAAGAACGAGAATGCTAATTGGGAGGGTGAAGGGGTTTGGGTATTGATAGGGAAAGTTGGAGGGCAGGAGTACTCAAGCCTGAAAAAAAGCAAGAGTGTTGACTGGTAGGGCGGAAGGGTGAGAGTGGTGAGATAAAGGAGGAGGAGAGAGAGTTTACAGGAGGGATGGACCAGCGGAAGAGCTGACAAGGGAAGGAGGTGGAGAGGAGGGAGCTTTATCAATGGGAGTGAAGCGGTGGATGTACTGACAGGGAGACTGGGAGGGCGTCGGTGTTGACAGAGTGAGTTGGAGGGTTGATTGTGTTGACTGGGGTGGAGGTAGGGGAGGATGCAGGAATGTTGACGGAGACGGTGAAAGGTGAGTTTTGACGAGGTGGGTAAAGTGGCGAGAGATGATATGGAGAGTTAGCTTACTAACTATATTTGCCATTCCTTATGTTGTGGCATGGACAAGACATTAAAGAAATACCTGCATCATTTACTGTCCCGACGGACCTTTGTCTGAAAGCGATTTATTTGTCTTGACTGTTCTTAGGTGTATCACAAGTAGGAGGTCCCTTTTTATGTAAACAATCCTGCTGAAGAACAAATGTTTTCCTCATTCCAAGTAACGAAAATAGTTTCCCCAACGTGTGTGTCGATTACTGAGTGACATCAAATTCAATTCAGCCTTGATTAATAATGGCTGCTTAAATCGAAACTACTGTCAAAGCCTAGGATGATTTCGAATAGCATTTTCAAATAATCTCTACCATCTTTTCAAACTGAATGAACTTAAGTCTTCTTCTCCGCTCTCATAGGATTTGTTTGTCAGTTTGGGAATCATCTTGGTAGCTCGCCTCTGTACTCTCTAATCAGTCTGTCTTTATTCAAGTGAGGTGACCAAAACTGAACATGATTTTCAAGGTGGAAGCACAACAGTGAACTGAAATGAGTGAGACTAACTTTCTTAGATTTGAATTCGAGTGCCGTAGCCTAGAATTTTGTTCACATATTCTCACTTCTTTTTAACACTGCTTATTTGGCTTTTGCACTTAAGAACTTTATTTCATTTACCAACTGCAGCACAGACAATAATCTTAACGTAGCTTGTCTTTTCGGTTTCATCGATACGTGAAGAGCTTTGCATCTATCAATATTAGAAATCGTTTGACACCAATGGGCCCAGTCTATCAGACTGTTTGTGCCAGCTTGCAGCTGTAAACATTTGATTACTTGATTTTCTCCGTAGATTAGAATCATCCGTGATCTCTAACATCTTACAATGCAGTGCATTATCTAGGCTGTTGATAACACTGGTAAATAACTGATTTTCAACACACATGCCTTTTAGTGTAATGGACGTAGTTTTGGACGCTGATTACGAAAATGCAGTCCATTTTCTTGTATCATGTCTACTTTTCATGTCTACTCAAGAAGGACGTTCGCCTAACTTATTTCAGGAAAACGAGTCATGCTAACTTCTCAATTTCCGTGGCCGGACCGCTCTATTTTTGCAAAAGTATTGACGCATTATTTCACTGCTTATCCTGAGATAATGATCCCTCTCAATGGTGCTTGTTCATCCACTCATCTAAGAGAAATCTGAGAGCGGTGCTGCTTCACTATGGGAACAAGAAACCCTCCGTTCCTGCAAGGCATCAGTGCACATGAAGGAGTGTTATGAGAACATGCAGTCACTCCTAGATGCCATAATATACACAAATTACAACCGGAAAATACGTAGGGACTTGAAAGTGATGGGCATGCTGATGGGAGTATAGTCAGGATTCACGAAATATCGCTGACTTTTTACGCCTTTGAGATAGTCGAGCAACTTCCACGCAGTCTATAGGGTCGGACTGGCCTCAACGAAGATCATATGAGCCAGGAATTTCAGGCATCTATGTAAGCCTCTGGTTGATCTACAAAATGTTCTTCACCCGCTCCACATAAAGCTTGGTCTCAAGAAGCAATTTGTGAAAACAGTTGCGAAGAGAAATTCGATAGGATTCAAGTATGTGGCACAAAAAGATTCCGATCATTGAGGCCATGTTGAAAGAGGGCATCTTAGTTGGTCCGCAGATAAAGAAACTCCTGAAAGACCACAATTTCAGTACACATCTTGATGACTTGGAGGTGGAGGCTTGGAACTCATTCGGTTGGCTATTTGAAACGATCTTGGGAAACATAAGATCTCCGGATTTTGAACGCGGCGTGGAAAGACTTCTGAAATCCTATGCTGTTGTGGGATGTAGGATGTCGCTCAAAATGCATTTCCTCCATTCGCATGTGAACGTTTATGCACAGAATCTTGGAGTAGTGCTTGACAAAGAAAGAGTTCGTTTTCATCAGGACATTAGCGCGATGGAGCATCGATATCAGGGTTTCTGAAATGAAGGAATGCTTGCAGATTACTATTAGATGTTATAGGAGGTCCAAAGCTCAGCCCTTTTAGCTTGTGAAGAACGCCAAAGAAGGCTAAAAGCTCAACGTTTTTGGCTTGCCTTTCTGGACAGTATCTTTTTTGTATGCCTTCTATCTAGAAAAACTGAATTTCTGCGTCAAAAAGTTTGAACTGGAAGAGATTTTATCATCTTACCTTCGCCCACATCCATCGTGTATCTGCAGTTGAAGTGAAAAATTATGTAAAGAAAATGAGACGTGTTGTACTGAAAAGGACTAAAATTTCGTAATCTGCATCGGAAATAGGTCCAGAAAAGTTACTATAAAAGTTTCAGTATAGTTAGCCAGTGAAATGTGACAAAGACTAGTGGTCCCGAGACTGTTCCTTTTGGCACACCACTTGTTACGTCTTATCATTCTTAGACCTAACTGTTAGTCACTACTCGTTGTTTAAGGCTATCCAGCTAAACATCTAATTATCAAAGAACAACCCCATCTTAACCAGGCAATCTAATATAACTATCTGCATATATCTGGTTATTGATATCGATTATTTTCCTATATAATATTTTCTTAGATCACAGGTAGCTCTACACTTCACTGTTGAGAGGGAGGGTAGAGGGGTCAGTTTTGGCTTGGTTGGCGAAGCTGAGCCGCTTGCGAAGTTTGCTGACTACAAGTCCTAATAGGCAGGGTGGCAGGTTAGTTATGAGATGTTGAATGAAAAGGCTTAAGTGTTGACAAAGAGGGCGAGAGTTTTGAGACGGTGGATGAAGGGTCGGCAGTGTTGACGGAAATGGTGGACGGTTGTGAGTGGGAAGATGTAGGGGAGAGACTAGTGGAATGAATGCTGGAGAGGCAGGAATGCTGACAGGGAGGATGGTAGAGTGTGTAGACAGAGAGGGTTAAAGTGTAAAGAGAGTATACAGAGAGGTTAGATAGGCAGGAGTATTTACAGGAAGGTTGAGAAGCATTAGTATGGACTGGGAGGGTGGAAGGGAAGGAGTGTTGAGTGGGACGATGGAAAGATGAGGGTATTGAGATGGTGGGTTCAGGAGCAGGAGTGAGGGCGTTGACAAGGTGGGTTCAGGGGCAAGGGTGAGGATGTTGACAAGGTGGGTTCAGGGGTAGGGGTGAGGGTGTTGAGAAGGTGGGTTCAGGGGCAGGGGTGAGTTTGCTGACAAGGTAGGTTAAGGTGCAGGGGTCAGGTGTTGGCAAGATGGGTTTAGGGGCAGGGGTGAGGTGTTGGCAGGTTGGGTTCAGGTGCGATGGTGAGGTGTTGGCAGGGTGGGATTAGGTGGTAGGGGTGAAGGGTTGGCAGGGTGGGTTCAGGTGCGGGGTTGAGGTGTTGGAGGGTGGGTTCAGTGACAGGGATGTTGTATGAGAGTCGAGTAATGGGATCGCTGTACACACAGTCAATGGTCTTCGCCTTATCATACCTGAGTCATTATTAACTTGTGTCATGATAACATCTTCCCTCTGTCCTTCTACTGTCATATCAACTCGTCTCGTTGCATCTTCCCTGCAGGTCAGTGTGACCCTGCGTCCCCTCTGCTCCTGAACCACACCTCTCCTCTCACCTGGGTCTCACTACTCTTTCTTAATTAGTTTTAAGATGCATATTTACTCACAAAATCTCCTTATCTGTTTTGAAACAAATTCTGATTAGGTTATCCTGTTGTTATCTAAGCTTACCTATCAATCACTTAGTTTTCCATTAATTTCCTCTCATATCAAGTTGCTGTTGACAATTTTTCTGTTCGAAGCCTTCGAATTCGTTCATTTTGTAGTCTGGTTGATGTGACAGCCTCTCCCACAGAGACATTCAGTATCATCATCGGTGTTTAGTGTCCACTTAGTTGAATTTAGAGACTAATGACTAAACACATTCAATAGATTTATATCTTATATCAATCTCGTCATACGTTATTTTTTCCTTTCTTCTGAAAACGTTTGAAATAGTTCACAGGGAGTTTATAACCTGGTTGATATGTTAGCCTTTCCTAACGTAGAAATCAGTATGATTATAATTCTTTAGAGCAGTAGAACTCATGGATTAGTTATTGCGAATCCGATATCTCTGTATTCTATTAGCAATGTTGATCTTTCTGTCTCCTTTTTTCTCCGGCAATCTAGTGTTGAAAATGCCTTTTATATGATATGTTAATTCTTATAGTTTTTGAGATGTCTGCTAAGCTTGTATTACTTCATCATTTGTCATTCATTCACTCACTAGTATTTCTCTAGGACCTCTTCAAGTTTCAGTGTGTATTTTCCTTTTAGTATTACAGTTTGATTCAAATTCCTTACAATGCTGTATTGAGGTCATTGCAAGAGCAAGGACCTCCCTCACTTCCCGCGTTGAGAGATTCCGAGATTTTTGGTCAACGATTACAAAGCAAATTTTTATTTTCACAATGATAAGTTAATCATGTTCTTGTACTTGACTTGGTGATTGGATTTTCTTAAAACCTTTCTGTATTACTTGTAGTTCGCCCACTACGTATCCCGGTAATGTGGCAACAGAACTGCCTTTCCTCTACTGCATTACCCTGTATATTAAGTCAGACTAACATTCCCACGTGGACCAGTTTTCCTAAAGTTGACTCGCGTTGTTCTGTCTGGTTGAATTTCTTTCTTCCGCAGCCCTTACTGGCGCTTCTCCATCCCCAAACACCAAGGCTTTCAACCTCATCCATACCAAATACGTGATAAGGGTCAGTGAAATGTTCTTCACATCTTTACGGATGCAGCAATCACGCTTTCAAATGGTAGGAGGAGGATATGAGAACAGAATGTGTTTGTCCAAACCTGATCATATTTAACAGCTTCATTTGACGGCTGAAATAAACAAAGCAGCATAGAATAGATCACACATGGAATATAAATAATCTCATTAGATAATGACACTTTCAGAAAGGAGTCTGACGCTGTTTTTGCTCTGCAGTCCTTGACGTCCTTGGCGCTGCTTGCTCGAAGTTCGACCTCACCACCCAACTTGTTTTTTATGTTGAAGGTTCCAGTCACGGACAGAATTCCACATCAAGGCCGAGCCTCAACTGAAATGTGGAGAGAATTATTAAAGGAAAAAAAAAGACAAGGGAAAGAATTCACGTATTTTGGAGGCAGTGAAAAACCTGTCTTTTTATATGTGCCACGCCATAGATGGGAAAGAGTTCCAAAGCTTCAAGGTGAAGGGAAAGAAACAGATCACATCTTCGACTTAATGAAATTACACAGAAAATCTAGTCTAGCATAAGGATGAAGGTAGAACAACAAACTGAGACTAACATAACCTACGCAACCCTATCACATGTCATGTTTCATCACTGATGGACACATGTACACCTGTGATACTGGCGTTTGGTCCCTTTTTGTTACGCCTCCTCGTCACTGAACGGCCACATGTACAACTGTGTCAGCTTTCCTCACCGATGAATGGCCCACTTGGCCGGTTTTGGTATGTTTGAGCGACCATATTCGTAGCATGTTTCATCCCGGATGGATGGGCATCGTTCCAGTTGTAATATGTGATCACTAACCGTGAATGGCAACTGTGCTCTGCTTCCTCACCTGTATTTCATCACCTGTCCGTCATTCCCATATTTCCTCTCCACGCAAAATGGAATTCCATAAAACACATTTACTTAATCACGCTAGACTGACCGAGGATCTGTCTTATAATTCATAAGGAGACAAGGATCACATGAAAGGTTTGCCTCACCAATAAAGCATCATTGTGACATCACTGGCCATGAAGCTTCATGGCGTTATGTACTAACAAGTGTCACGTGCATTTGTTCATCATCTTACCTTGCATCTTAGTGTGGTTTCAGACCTATGGATGTGTAGAAGCTGTAAAACTAGAAAAACACGTCTAATTCTTAAAACTTGTTTTGTTATTTATCCACAAACTACATTCAATTATCTTTAAAACTCACTTTGATTAATAGAACGACTTTGTAATGATAGTTTATTTGTGATTTATAGTTACTGAGATATTTCTTCAGTGAACGAATCTGCCTGGGCATCAGTGACTCAAGTACCTACGCAATATCAGAGGCATATCAGTCTGATGTGGACATGGTACATGGTACATTTGAAGACATTTTAATAAGAAGGCCTGGTCCAATGTGTACAGATCACAGATATTCCTAAACACGCAGGAGATATCGAACGGAGGAAGCGATGTTCATCAGCTCGCACTGGGCAAGCCAGTGGAGGCATACGTGTGTTGGGTCGTCAGTGGCAGTATTCTATGGGTGATACAGTTCATCAGATGCCATTCAACCTCCCTTGTTCTGGTTCACTATCTGCATAATTTGCATGCAAATAAGGAGACAAATTAAGGCCGTTCTGAATACTGGATTTCCCAGAGACTTGGCCGCTCACTCGTGGTACAAGAACTATAGATAACGAGAACGCGTTAATATCCACAAATGATAATATTTTGGCAAGTGTGGACAGAATAAAACGCGCTCAGTAGAGTGAAGGTACATCTGTCTGAATGTTGATGCTTAAACTATAAACGGTGCAACACCCCGTGATTCAGAGACTTCATAAAATATATCGTAGACAGATAACAGAACAATGTCTGCCACAGCACGGCCAGTGTAGCGCCTTATAACTCAGGAACACGACTGTGGGTTATGGCCGGGATTAAATCATACGGTATACCCTATGGTAGCACCTTCGGTGTTACGCGCTAAATCTAAGAAATTATGTATATTTTGATATCATTTTCCCGCACTGTTCCGCCATCTTTGGTTAAGATAAAGCATTTGAACTGTTGTTGACTGTTGAACTTTGCCACGTTTCCTTCAACCATCTTATCTCTTCTCAGCAAACAGTTTTTTTTTCTAAACTTAGGGCAAGTAGAAATTGATTCTTCAATTCTTTACTTTGTTTTGCCGAAGGAATAGATCTTGTCTACTGTCTACAGAAAGCAAACAAAACGATACCAGCCAGCCTGGCGGCACCAGCCCCAGATCTCCCGACGCGTCGTGTCGCCCGCATGACGAGAAGCGCCACCTCTGCCTACCTCCCCTTCTGCCTCAGTGAATACGACCCCCACATATGGTGAGGAGAGAAGTGAATACGCTTTACATCCAACGCACAGCAAAGTGGTTGCCTTTCTTGCTGAAAAAGAGAGCAGCCCACAGCATTCTTTTTTCACAATAGCTTAATATTCAGACAATCTGGCGTAGCTTTTAAGAAATTTATAAGGTGGAAAACTATGGATTGGCGTAGGAAAATCCTGTCTAAATTTGAGTCGACAGAGACAGTTGAGAAGAGAAGAGACGTAGATCTGCCAGAGAATATGAAGCGGATATGAAAGAGATACAAAGTGTGCGTTAAGTCGTCGCAATATGAATGCATCTGAGTTACACCTTCAAAATTATAGAACCTTAATACAATAAGTTTACGACTGCTCAAGTGGCAGGACCTTTTACTCTGGCTATCTGAACCTGCTTCGCTCAAAGTACATAACCAGTCTCATGCAAACTGCACTTCTCTCTAGTCCACAAAGAAGATAATCAGGCAGACTTGGGGAGACCTATCCATCTGTGTTTACCTCTTGGTAAGATAAATAATCAGCCTATAAACAATCAACAATGACAGAATTCTATTAAGTTTATTTACAAACGGAGAGAAAATTTTGAGTTAGAATGGGATGCTTAGTGCCTGATTTCTTTCGTCACTTATCTCCACTACCTGTCACTAGGTGTTACAATATTCCAAAATCACCTGTGCGATCACACTGGCCTTGTTGGTCTCTTTAACGTTGTGGGTCATTAGTGATTCGTCACAAAGATATACCTGGTGAACACCAGCGGTAACCGTTTGCACCTCTTCATACACTACCGTAACAGATGTGTTCTCAGGGTCGTGCTTAATGCTGTAATACTCGAAAGCCATCCACTAGGGTGGTGTTGTAGGTTCCCACCTTAGTAGAATCTAAAAATGCTTCCCGAAACCTGTGGTCTGCGATGCAGCCTGCCAGGCCCCACACTCTAGCCATGAGATAGTCGGAAAACATACGGTAGGTAACGTCTCATGAAAACTAATGACGATGATCATAACATGTGTTGTATTCTAGGCATGTTACTCATGAATGGACACAGTTTAGAAAGCATTGGAATGAGGAATCTTAGGAGAAAAATCTTACTCAATATTGACAATCAAGAGTCAGTTGCAAAGTCTAGCAAGTATTATAGTAAAGAAACTATGTCCTTTAAGTAGATTATTACATATTTCAGATGGCAAAAGTTAATAGGG